>RJWH01003290.1:150729-164152 GCA_004363575.1 Solenodon paradoxus | reverse complement strand
CTGAGCATCTTTTCACCATTAAAGGGTCCATTTGAATTTCCCTTTTTCCATGAACTGTTCATTTCCTTTGCTCATCGCCGCCATCTGAGTCATCGTCAGTTCCTGTAAATCATTTGTGGGTGTTCTGCCCCTGGTCAGTGGCAGCCCCCTCTGCATTTAGAGTTTTTCTCTGGGCTTTGTTTAGGATGGCTTTTGCGAAGCAGACAGCGCTTAGCAGGAACTCCCCGCCCCTAGGAGTCTCCAGGGTTTCATTCAGTGGTTGAAAGACAGAACTCTTTTTCTTGGTGGTGGAGCATTTCATCACAGGCGAAGATCATAATTTATTTAACCTGTTAAATAACAAAAATCCCACCACGTTAATTTTAAGGATCTGACTGGCTTCATTCACCAACAGGGCAGTATCCTACTTCTGTGTAGAAAGGCTCAGCCAGAAGTTGTAAAAAGGAAGGTGAAAGAGGGTGGAACCAGGTCATTAGCAAAAGAAAAGACTGAGTTCATCCTGGTGGCTTAACTGTCAAGTCTGCTGCTCACAGCCCAGGTGCACCCCTAGGACCTGGGCTTGCCACCTGGGGCTGGGGGGCAGCCACCATGAAAGTGCTTCTTCCTCCTCTCTTCCTGCCAGCGCCTGTCCTTCAGAAAAACGAAAAGAAAAGAAAGGTGGTTTCAGGTCAGGCCACCTGCCCTCGGGGGAAGGCTGGCGGGTCTCCTTTAAATGCCGGCCCTGTTCCCAACGAGGACACCGCAGAGGGTTAGTTTCACTGACCAGTTTGACTGAAACCACTGTTGGGTTAGTCTGGGTGAGGCTTGGCATGACGCTCCGTTTTGTGCTTATTTATTTTCTTAAGGAAAGGTGCAGGGATGAAGGTGAGTGGGCAGACAAGAAGAGAGAGGCGGAAGAAGATTTATTTAGTTGTTCATGTCGATTGTTCCACTGCAGCCCAGGACGCGAACCCAGGTCCTTGGGATGCATACGGACTGTGCTCCTCTGGAAGCAGTGGACCCAACCACTCCTCCACCAGAGCATACCTAGTCGTTCTTTCTTTCTTTCTTTTTTTTAAGCAAATCAATCACCCAGAGTTCAACATTTAAGGCTATTTGTGATTTTCCTGATTTACAAATAATCCTGCAGTGGCAAGCCTTGGGTATTCTATTAAATTAGGCCACACGCCCCAAAGGCCCCTTCATGCCTTCGAATGGTGGGGCTGCTCCGGCGCTGCCATAAGCAGGGTGTTTACAGAAGGCCCCGGGCCCCGGCAGCAGAGCGGAGACCTGCAGAGCCTCTCCTGGCCTGCTGTGGCCTTCCTCCGCTGGGCAGCCATGGGGACGATTGGGGACCGGCAGCATGAGACAGGAGGAGAGAGGAGTACCCGATGCCGTCTCGCCCGGGGCTACTCTATACACCCCTACATGCCACAAGTCGTGACCTGGTTTTGAGGTCACAGCAGCAAATTAGGAAAGGGAAGCAGGCTGCTGCTTAGACACACCCGACCCCGCTGGGGCTTCTGAGGAAGAAGCGTGCAAGCAAGAGTGGCTTAAACCGCTCGGTCTGCAGCAAATGGACTTGGCCCTGCAGGGCTCTGCTGAGCGACCCCTGGTCCCAGGAAAGAAGAGGAAGAGCCGGTGAGATTGGGTGAGTCTACATCTGCTTCTAAACTTGAGATCCGGGAGGCCTCTTGGATGGTTGGTACAAAGAAGCAAGTCCCCCACCCCACTCCCCTGAGGCTGTCGTCCTCCTAATCCCTGGATCCGTGACTGTGTTTTGCTACATGACAACGGGGAGTTCGAGTGACAGGTGGAATTAAAATGATCACTAATCACGTGATGTCAAAACAGGGCACTGATTCCAGGTGAGCCAGGTGAAGTAATCACAGGGATCCTTGGAGGCAGGGCCAGGAGGGAGAGAATCTCCCAGCGACTTCTCCTTACAGGCCTTGAAGCCAGTGGGGGGCCAAAAGCCGAGGCGTGTGGGCTACCTCCAGAGCTGGGAAAGGCTGAAGGGGGCGCCCCGAGCCCGCAGCCGGAAGCCCTTCAGACACCGACTTTAGCCTCTGAGCCTAGAGGACTGCCTTGCAGGGCTGGAAGGTAATACACGCGCTTTGTGTCAAGTCATCCGGAAAGTCACCTTGTGTCCTGGTGGGCTGCACAGTTTCTTTGTCGGGGGACCGGGGCGGCCGCGGTCCGCACCTCCGAGGGCCGGGCTCTGCGCCCCTCCCCGCCGGCCGAGGCGCCGTCCAGGGCTGGAGGGGCGGGGCCCGGGGCTTCGGCCCGCGGGGGTCCCGTCGGGGGCGGGTCCGGGCGCCTGAGCCCCGGGGCCCCCGCGGCCTTCCCGGCCGGGCGTGGCGCGGGCGCAGCAGGGTCCGCACCTGGGGTCCCGGGGAGGCCGCGCGGGGCGGGGACGCGTCGGGGCGGAGCCGCGGCGGCCCGAAGGGGTTAACCGGAGTAGTGGTCGGGTCAGGTTACTTCCCTTTAAAAAGAGGGGAAGGAGGAGTCAGGTCCTGGCGGGGCAGCGGCGGCGGCGGCTCAGCGTCCCGGGAGGAGGCTCGCAGCCCGCGGGCAGGGTGACCCGGCGGCCGCAGGCAAGTGGGGCGCGGTAGCGCGGGCTGTGGGACGTCTGGGGTCCGGAGGGGCCGAGGGACCCCGGCGCGAGCGCGTGCAGCGCAGACGTGTACTGCGGACGCGCCTTCGTAGACGCGGACCCGGTTTTGGCCAAGATCCCGCTCCCACCTAGTGGCCAAGTTCGCCCCCGCCAGGCACAGCGGGTCTAGGGACCCCCTCCCGGAGAGGCGGCACCCGGGATGGGGAGCTGCTGGAGGCCGGGGGCCGACGGGGAGAGGCGGCTGTGCCGGACTGTCTGCTGCTGGGGTCCGGTCGAGTGGCGGGGGGACGAGAGGGACCTGGGGGCCCGGGCTCCTGGGCCCCAGGCGGAGCCGAGGGCCAGTCAATCCCACCACCCGAATCTAGGCGGCCTCCTCGTAGGAGGGGTGTTCCTCGGTGGAGACCCCTGCGGTAGACTGCTTGACCCACCCGGGACATTGGGCTGGGTCCAAAGCCCCTCTACTTGACGCTTGGTGAAGAGGGTAGGGAGCACGGATCTTCAGCGGGCCACCTGAGGGCCTTTGTGACAGGAGTCCCCTTCTCCTCACAAGCCAGCCCAGGCTGCTGGTTAGCACTCGTCCGGGCAGGCCCGAGGGCCCAGGGCTTAGCCGTCAGTCTCTACGTGCCCCGTCGTTCCCTCGGGGTCTGTTTTTCCCTGTCAAAAGGGAGACTTGGACCAGACCATCATCCCTTCTTGAGAAGGGGCCCTAGGGTGAGGGGGTGATGACAGTGAGCTGAGAGGGGGTGGCAGCCTCCTCACAGAAGACGGGCCTGACCGGCAGGGGCCGGGGCCTGGGGAAAGTGCACCAGCACCTCTTCCCGACATTCTTGTTCAAGCCTAGCCCTTCCATCGCAGCCCACCTCGCCAGGGAGCCTGAGGCTAGACCGTGCATGGGGAGAAGGCTGCCCCAGGCGGCCCCATTTCACAGATGCGGACGTGCATGAGGCAGCCCAGCCCTTCTCTGTGCTCCCAGAGCCTTCCGGGAAAGGGGCCACTCCTGACCACTCCCATCACCCGTTAGCCCAGTCCTCCAGCCCCTTTGCTTCAAGAGTTTACACTGGCATCCTGCAGAGATGGACGGGTCCCCTGTGAGGAGGGGCCCAGTGCTGTGATGGAGCCCATTCCTGGACTCATGTCCCCGTGGAAGACCCAGGATGGCGCAGGGGCCTTCGTCACCCCAGCCACTCCTGGGACCTGGGCTGCACCCTCGGAGGCTTCACTTCCTAGCGCTCCCTGCTCCCATCCTGACACGGGGCAGGGAGTCTGCAGCCCACGCTGGCTTCCAGCAGGTTCCAGCCTCTCAGCCACGACTTGGAGCAGCCCCTCCCCACCCGGCCCTCACCTCCTCTTTCAGATCGCAGGGGACACAGCTCCCTAAAAGGTGCTTGGGCCTTTCCTCATGCCCAGGACTGTCACCTGTGTCTCGTGGCTGAAAGGTGTGCGGTGCCCCCAGCCCCAGAGTCCCTCTGCGCAGCCCCCTTCAGCGCCCAGGTTCCTGGGGCCTCTGACTTCTCACAGGGCTCCCAGAGGAAGCGCCCTAGAGCTTGGCCCCGGCCCAGCCCCTGCAGCTGGGGGAGGCCCCGCACCCTGGAAGGATGGTGGGCCCAGCCTTGTCCTGCCCCTTTGGGGTGAGCGAGCTCCCCGCGTGCTGCCCTGCAGCTGAGGCATCTGAGAGCCTCCAGGCAGGTCAGTGACCCCCCCCAACCCCCACCGGTGTCTCGGGCCCCCACCGTCCCTCCCTAGTGCCTGGCCTTGTTTTCGTGTTTGAGTAGAAGACCTTACCTTGGGGTCCAAGCTGCCTGCCCTCAGCAGAGTCTTCTACACACGTGTCCAGACCTCAGCTAAGTGCCAGCACCGTCGCTGCCAGGCTTTTTTATCTTTTTTATTAATATTTAGAAGCATGTTTGTTCCCCACACTGGAAGCCAGGGCAGGATCAACCCACAGAGGCGGCTCCAGTTGCTCGGGGCTGGAGGACGTTCCACCTTAAAAGGACCACAGGTTTCGCTCACCTGCAGGAAGGCCTCCCTGCAGACAGCCCCCCAATCCTACGGGGGAGCATTGAGGTCGGGGGAGCATTGAGGTCGAGGAGGCAACTGTACAAGCTGATGTGGGGGCTGCCAGCGGAATGGGCTTTAAGTCAACCCTCACGAAGTGAAGTGTGTGGGGAGAGCCAGGTAACAACACATTCATCCATGATTTCATGGGCCCGCTTGCTTGTGGGTGTAAGCAGTGAATCAATTTAAAGAGAAATATTAAGTATGCACCATCCCCGAGGTCAGAGATCGGAGAGACTCACTAGGTGGTTTTAGCCGACTCCAGAAGCCCAGGCAGGGGAAGGCCCTGGGGACCAGAGGTCTGGGTCACACTGGGCTCCATCTAACCTAACCGCACTGGTTCCACATCATGTGCTGCCTGCCTGCCTGCCACGCACCAGGCACCCGGTGTGGTGGAGACACCCCATGGCGTTCAGCCCTCGGGCCCTGGGACAGCATCTCTGGAGTGAACCTCCAGGACACACGGGTGGTCGGTGCGGGAGCAGCTGTGTGGACCTGAACCAGAAGGGCTCTGGGGACAGCAGGGAGGAGCTCGGGACCAGGCCAGCGAGTCCTGGGGGCTGGATCACTCTAACCTGTGAGCCGTGGCACGGACTGTCTCCACCTTTCTGGAGGCATGGGCCGGGGGCATCGTATGCAGTCATACAGCCTTCCCTCGGGGTCTAGTGGCAGGCATTTGAACACGTGGCTTTTTCATAGGGGCTATGACAGCAGTACGAACCCCAGGCCAGGGGAAGCACAGAGGGGAGCGAGGCCACTGCCTGAGAAAGTCATGACATTGGAGCTGGGTTTTGAAGGATGAGTAGGAGTTTGACAGGAGCAAGAGGAAAGGCATTCCTGGCAGTGGGAACGAAAGGAGACAGGCACAGGTTTGAAGAAGCCCAGAGGGGTTGGGGACTCCACTGAGGAGGGTCAGCTCACCAAAGTTCGACCCGAGTTGAGGTTTCGCTCCACAGCAGAGAGAAGCCGAGACCAGCTGACAGAGGCAGAGCCCGGTGCTGAGGGGCACGGGGTGAGGAGGGAGGCAGCACTGACCCCGCTGCCTGCGGGTATGGAGCTGGTCAGGCCTGGGCCGCGGCAGGGCACCGGAGGAGGGGACCCCAGTCCATGATGCAGGCGGTGGGGGCTGCGGAGCGTCCCCCTTCTGTGCCCCCAGGCGTGGCTCGCCTGGTGCCCTGAGAAGGGACCTCACTGAGGAGATGTGAGCGGCCTACTGGGCCACCTTTGGAGACCAGAGGCCCTTTCCAAGAGTGAAGGTTTCAGCCAGCTGGGCCACGATCTGTGTCCAAAGCAAACAGGAAGAGACCATGGTGGGCCAGGCAGGGCCTCTTTCTTTGTTTGGATGAGGGATTAGGCCCAGATGACTGTGTGTCTTTCTTCTACAAAGGTGGGAGGGGGCTGCAGGCTCAGTGGGGACAGGGAAACCCGGCTCGGGGGCATCCGCCTGGGTGCCAGGCTGGGGTGCTGAGCATGGTCCCCCTTGGCAAACGCTGGCCTCAGTGGAGGGAGACAGGGAGCCCTGCTACGTCACCCGAGGGCCGCTGTTCCCTCCCTCATCGTGCCCGAGCTGCAACCCTGCCCCGGGCACTTGGCTTTCCTCTGGCGCCTGCTGGCCACCCGCCCAGACAGGGTTGCCTGCTGGGAAGGCCACTCTTCCTGGACCATGCCCAGGGCGGGTCTCTAGAAGAGGAAGGAAATGCCTGGGAGAAGAAGAGGGCACCAGGCTCCTGCAGATGCCGCTGCAGCCCCTGACCCCGTGCCGACGGCAGGCTCACGCCCAGCTGTGCTGGGAGGGGTCTTGAAGAACCCATTCACTTCACAGGGCGCTCGCAACGCCGCTGGGCTCAGGCCGGGGCTGGGGTGGCACATGGGTGAGGCCCTCTGGGAGCTGACCTGTGATGGACACCGATGTGTGGGCCCTGAGGACCTGACCTGTCTGCTGAGGCTAAGCGAGGGCAGAGGGTTGGTTCTCAGCCTCCTGAGGAGGCGGCAACAGGGGCGGGTGGCCAGCAGAGTATGAGCAGCGAGCACCCCACTGCTTCGGGCACCCGTTGGCCTCCGGTCACACATGTGCTCCCAGCAAATACGGGCGAGCACTTACTTGGTGCCCGGCACAGGGTTAAGGCTTGGTGGTCTGCAGCCAAGGAAGACGGGCAGGACTCAACTGTGCTAAATTCTGGGCCTTTGCATGGGCAGCTTGTGGCGTCAATGGCAGAGTTAGGGCCGTGGAGGTCGTCTCTGAGAAAGGCGAAGGGTTAATGGGCGCTCGCCAGGGTCCAAGGGCACAAAGCGGGTCCAGGCAGAGGGTGCAGGTGCTCCGGGAGGTGCGGCTGCGCCTCCTCCACAAGAAGTGACTTTGAACAAGGACTTGGCGAGACGGCCGGTGCGGCGGGGCACAGGCCCTGTCAGGTTCTGAGAAGCTGAGCTGGGACCGGAGGGCTGATAGCGAATACCGGGTTCCTGCACGAGCAGTCGCTACGGGTGCACGATGCCGTCGTCATTTCTGCCGAGGACAGGAAAGGAGATGGTGCTGAGAACCGCGGATGGAAAAGGGGCTCGATTTTCAGATTCTACCATTTGGTGTTTCCTGTTTTCCCATGTTATTTAGTCAACAGACCTAAGAAGTCAAATCATATATGAGGGATGAGGTCTCCGAAAGGTAAAGTGAACCTACCTGAGGTCAGCTGGCAAGAGGTTAAGTCTCCTCCAGCCTCCTGTCTCTATTTTTTTTAAAGAGAAGGTGCTGGCAGGAATGAAGGTGAGCTGGCAGGCAAACAGGAACAGAGAGGAGGAAGAAGCATCTTTATTTTATGTGATTGTTCATCCTGGCTGCTCCCCCAGCCCCGGATTGAACCCAGGTCCTTGGGATGGATGTGGACTGCGCTCCCGGCAGGAGGTGGTGGACCCAACCACTGCTCCACCAGGGCGCACCCAGCCTTTTGTCTCAACAACAAAATAGGCAAACTGACTTAGTTCATTGTACTCCATAAGCTAATAATTGAGAAGTGTTTGGCAGAAAAAGAAAGGGAGGGACCTGGAAGGACTCTTCTCTGGGAGAAAGCGAGGGAGCCCCAGGCATCCTTCCAGGGGCTCCCACAGGGTGACCCTGTGTGTTCCGGACTGAGCCAGAGGCTGAACCCCGTCTCTGCATCTTGCTGCTGCGAAGTCCTTCCCCCACTCTTAACCTCTGTCCTCTTCCTGCTTCTGTCCTCTCTGTCTCAGTGCCCAGGCAGACCCATGTCACCTGGCCTCCCTCTCCTGCAGGGCCTGAAGCCTGCCCTTCAGCCCCTGGGCAGGGCTCCTGGCTGCCTGCAGCCTGTAACTGGACACTTTGCTCCCAGCAGGCACCTGGAAGCCACATCGCAGGCTGATCCTGGGTCTCCAGGAGCCCGGTGGAGCAGCCCTGCCCAGAGCAGTGACCTTCGCCTGAGTCCTGGTTAATTTTTGCCCGACTGAGGGCTGTGGGCTCCTCCCCTCGGGGATATAAGTCTGGCCCACGGCTGCTCTGCTCCCGCCTGCCCTGAGCCACCCCAGTTCCCTGGCCCCCACCATGGCCAAGGGCTTCTACATCTCCAAGACCCTGGGCATCCTGGCCATTCTCCTGGGCGTGGCGGCCGTGTGCACCATCATCGCCTTGTCCGTGGTGTACGCCCAGGAGAAGAACAAAGATGCTGTGACCCCCACGAGCACCCCCAGCACCGCCACCACCAGCACCTCGGCCACCACCCTGGACCAAAGCCTAGCGTGGAACCGATTCCGCCTCCCCCAGACGCTGGTGCCCGACTCCTACCAGGTGGAACTGAGGCCTTACTTCACCGTCAACGAGGATGGGCTGTACATCTTTGAGGGCAGAAGCACCGTGCGCTTTACCTGCAAGGTGCCCACCAACGTCATCATCATCCACAGCAAGAAGCTCAACTACACTGAGATCAATGGGAAGATGGTGGCCCTGAGGGGCGTGGGGGGCTCCCAGCCCCCCGAAATCGACAGGACGGAGCTGGTCACGGTCACCGAGTACCTGGTGGTGCACCTGAAGGGCCAGCTGGAGGCGGACAAGCAGTACGAGATGGACAGCAAGTTTCGGGGGGAGCTGGCCGACGACCTGGCCGGCTTCTACCGCAGCGAGTACACGGAGGACGGCGCCAAGAAGTGAGTGGGGCAGAGCCTGGGGGAGGCACAGTGGATCCAAGCGCCGAGGAAGGGCGTGGGCTGGAGGCTTCGGGGCCCCCGGGAGCCCGTGGCTGGCCCACCGGTCCATCCGTATGCCGAGCCAGGGAGTCCGCGATGCGCGCTGGCGGGGCCCCTAGAGCGCGAGGGAAACTGAAGCTCGGAGCACAGCCATTTGCCCAGAGCCTCCCAGTGCCTCGTGCGTGGAGCCTGCCGGGACTTTGCCCCTGAGACTGGAAGGAGCCTCCTTTGTCAGCTGGCCGGGCGGCACGGCAGCTCCTGGGGGAGGCGGGTGGCGGGGCCTAGGCCAGACCCTCTGCCTGCACGCCCGGCGACACCCTAAAGGCCCCGAGCCTCACCCCACCCCCGGCACACCCTCTGACACCGTGGTCTGGGCAGGGTGTTGGCCACGACCCAGATGCAGGCAGCAGATGCCCGGAAGTCCTTCCCATGCTTTGACGAGCCAGCCATGAAGGCCACATTCAACATCACCCTTATCCACCCCAAGAACTTCACCGCCCTGTCCAACATGCTGCCCAAAGGTGAGACGGTCTTTCCCGGCACATGGCCTGGGGGTCAGGCACCGCCGCCGGGGCGGCGGGTGGGGAGGCGCGCCCCACACTGAGCGCTCTGTGCTCAGGTCCCAGCACTGTGCTGCCAAATGAGTCGGAATGGGTTGTCACCAACTTCGAGACCACCCCCAAAATGTCCACATACCTGCTGGCCTACATCATCAGCGAGTTTGAGGCGGTGCAGGACAATTCGTCTGACTCGGACCACGTCCTGGTATGAAGCGAGGTCCCAGCCTCCGTCCTCCCGGGACAGGCCCCAGCCCCGGGGACAGTCCTCTTTCTCCTCTTCCGTGGACCAGCCCCCGCGCTGTTAGGACAGACCTTGGATCCCAGCTCGGAGTACTCTAGGACAGGTGTCTGAGGTCACTGAGGGGGCTCTGACCCCTGGGTGCTGGACAGATGGTGGCTGTGACCTATTCCCTGAGGACTCGAAGCCCCTCAGAGACTCCCACCTTGCTACTGACCAGGCCACCCATGGTAACGCCCCCGGCCCCTGCACCAGGCCCCGAGCGCCCTCACCCACCTCCCCTCCCCATAGATTCGCATCTGGGCTCGGCCCAACGCCATCAAGGCAGGCCATGGCAATTACTCCCTAAGCGTCACGGGCCGGATCCTCAGCTTCTTCAACCAGCTCTACAACATGCCCTACCCCCTCACCAAGTCTGGTGAGTCATGGGCCTCGTGGTGGGGCTGCAGGGGTTGGGGGCGGCCATGCCCGGGGACCCTCCTGCCAATGCCTGCTCCCCAACCCCAGACCAGATCGGCCTCCCCGACTTCAACGCGGGTGCCATGGAGAACTGGGGGCTGGTGACCTACCGGGAGAACTCACTGCTGTTCGACCCCACGTCATCCTCCAGCGGTAACAAGGAGAGGGTGGTCACGGTCATCGCCCACGAGCTGGCTCACCAGGTAGCTGCATCGTGGGGAGCGCGGGGAAGGGGCTGGGGCTCTGGGCGCAGGTGCACCAGCCCTGCCCTTGGGCTGAGACCTCCCAAAAGTTGGGGAGGTGGGAGCAGGCAGGGGCAGTGGTGGCGCTGGAGGTGTAGGCCGGGGCTGTAGTGACCAAGGCCCCGCCCCACAGTGGTTTGGGAACCTGGTGACGGTGGCCTGGTGGAACGACCTGTGGCTGAACGAGGGCTTCGCGTCCTACGTGGAGTACCTGGGAGCTGACCACGCTGAACCCACCTGGAACCTGGTACGCCTGTGGCCGGGGACCCCGAGGACCCGGGGTCAGGGGGAGGCCTGGGTCACCCCCTCCCAGGGCAGATTTCTGATGACCTTTCTTTGCAGAAAGACCTCATGGTGCCAAATGAGCTGTACCGTGTGATGGCCGTGGACGCACTGGCATCTTCCCACCCACTGTCCACCCCCGAGGGGGAAGTCAACACACCTGCCCAGATCAGCGAGGTGTTCGACTCCATCTCCTACAGCAAGGTGCGGTCCCACCTCCGTGGGGGCGGCGGGGTGGTGTCACAGCCAGGGCTCTGGGAGCGCCTATCCCGGCCGAGGGGGACACAGGGTCCCGCGGGCCCAGGGCAGCCCTCTGAGCCCCCTGCGCCCCCCAGGGAGCTTCGGTCCTGAGGATGCTCTCCAGCTTCCTGACGGAAGACCTGTTCAAGAAGGGCCTGGCGGTGAGTGCCCTCCACTTCCCGCCCCTGTCCCACCCCGACTTCTCCCCTAACCGGCCTGTCTGTCCGCAGTCCTACCTCCACGCCTTCGCCTACCGGAACACCGTCTACAAAGACCTGTGGCGTCACCTGCAGCAGGTGAGTGGCAGCCAGGCCCCCACCCCCCCGCGCATCCTGAGATGCTGCTGGCCCCCGGGAGCAGCACCTGGGTCAGACCTGCTGCCCCCGACTTACAGCCTGGGCGGGTCCCCTGTAAAATGGCTGCTGTGGCCCCTTGAAGGAGGCACGTGAGCCTACCTGTCTCCCCCTGCAACGGCCCGAGATGGGACCCCGGGGCCCGCCTCTGAGGGAGGTGCTGGAGTCCTTCGGGTGCCGCCAGAACACAGCTTTGCACACTGGGCTGGATGCCCGCACGCCAGGCATCACTTCCACGTGTCCTGTGCACGCTGGGCAGGATTCGTGAGGCAGCACCCCAAGCACGCGCTCGGGGCCTCCGCCCTGCGCATTGTTGTCCACCCAGACCCTCCTGCGGGGCAAGTCTCTGGCCGCCCCTCCCACCCGGCTGCCCCCTCAGCTGCAGTCTGCGCCCTTGTCCCTCCCTCTCCCTCCTGACCACCTGCCACCCCCTCCAGTCCCCAGGTGCCCAGACCCCTTGGCTGGGCCCCCGGGTGGGCGGCACTCAGGCCTTGTTATGGTCATCGGCTGCCCTCCTGGCCGGTCTCCAGCCCGACTTCCTGTGTGAGCCTGGTCTGCCTGCCGCCTCCCCTCGCCTGCACACTGTCGCCCCACCCTGCCTCGGTTTCCCCCTTCTCTCCGAAGCAGGCGCCCCTCCAGCCACCCCCCACCTCCACTCCATCTCCCCACTCCTCCCTCTGGTGTGCCCTCTTCTCAGAGCTTCTAGTTATGAATACATGTTGCCTTTTTGTTGTCACCCCAAAAGCAAGGCACATGCGTTGAAAAGGCGAGCAGACAGTAACACGCCCCAGCCCATCCAGACCCCACGCGGGGTCTGCTCTACACGGCCCACGTCACCTGGGACCTGGGCCCCGGGCTCCCCTCATCCTCCCGTGGGCCTCCCGGGCACCCTCCCCCTCAGGTTGGGCCATGGGGGCGCCGGGGGGCTGCGGGGGCCTCAGAGGGGTTCTTGGGGGAAGCTGCAGAGGGCTGAGTCACCACAGGGCTGAACCAGAGGCCGCGAAGTTCTCCTGCTGGCCTCTGGGGGGGTGGCTCCTGGGGAGACCCCTCCAGCAGCCCTGTCTGTTGACGGGCACCCCGTCTCTGCAGGCTGTGGACAATCAGACTGCAGTCAAGCTGCCTTCATCTGTGAGCGACATCATGGACCGCTGGATCCTGCAGATGGGCTTCCCTGTCGTCACTGTGGACACCGAGACGGGGACCATCTCCCAGAAGCACTTCCTCCTGGACCCTGAGTCCAACGTCACCCGCCCCTCAGCCTTCAAGTGAGCAGACAGTCCCTGAGCGGGGCGTGCACGCAGCAGGCCTGGCCCGCGGTCCCAGTGTCGGGCTGGGCGGCTCTGCTCCTGGGCTGCGAAGTGGGGCGCCAGGTGCCGGGCGGCAGGGACCAGGTGGGTGGCAAGAGCTGCCGTCTCTCACGGCCTCGCGGGCCCTCTGTTGCAGTTACCTGTGGATTATCCCCGTCTCGTCTCTCAGAAATGGCGCCCCCCAGGAACACTACTGGCTGAAAGGCAGCGCCACAGGTACGCACTCCCCGGCTTCCACCCCGTGTTCTGGGGGTGGCGGCTGTGAAACGAGGGCTTCCCCATCACGTCACTCGTTTCACTCACAAATGGCCGACTTCCTCGGTACTGATGTCTGCTCGGCTGCCGCCCAGCTGTGTGACCAGATGGTTACCATCCCTCTCCGGCCTCCACATGCGCATCTGCCCCACGGGGTCATGCCGGGCTCAGGGGAGAAGCCACGTGAAATGCTTACAGTCCCTGCCCACCTCTGCCGGGCGCTGGGCAGGCACTGAGGTTCAGGGCACATGGGGTCTGTTTGGGGCACCGCGGCCAGAGGCGAGGCCGGGCCTGGCCGCCCTGTCCGGCACCTCTCCGTGCCCTCTCCTTAGTGTCGTCCTGGGGTGTGTGGCCCGCAGGTGCCAGCCGCATGGGAGCGGCGCTCGCTAAGGCCTGGACAGAGGGGCTGGGCTCAGCTGTGTGGCCGTCTGAGACCTGCCCCCACACCCGTGATGTTGTCCCCACAGATCAGAGCGACCTATTCAAAACCAGCGACGGAGAATGGGTCCTGCTGAACATTGACGTGACAGGCTACTTCCAGGTGAACTATAACAAGAAAAACTGGGAGAACATCCAGAATCAGCTGCAGGCGAACCACACGGTGGGTGCTGCCCCCCCACCGCCTCCTCCTCCCCTCCCCTCCCCACC
>RJWH01003290.1:0-150629 GCA_004363575.1 Solenodon paradoxus | reverse complement strand
TCTTGCCAGTGTCACTGCTGAAATCTGAGACACAGGCCTGATCTCCTTGCCTGAGGCTGCACACTGTCCCCCACAGCTGGCCCCTGTGCACCTCCAAACCCGCACTGCTGTCTGAAAGGACTTGGAGGGTCATTCTTGGGCCTGGGAACACGGCACACTCATTTGCATGGAACATGGAAGGCACATTCTTTTCTATATTTTCCGGCTCCAGGTTTCAAACCCCAGTCTGAGGCTTTTATAGCCTGCGTTAGCCGCTTGGGTTTTGTATTTTGTTTTGTTTTGTTTTTTCCTTCTCATTGCACCGCTACTTTTAGTTAGTCTTTTCCAGATCTGGGTCTCAAACCCGGGTCCCCCAGGTCCACAGCCTTCACTGCCTGCACCTTCGCTGCCCCAGCTACAGGGGGGCTGGAACGTGTTTTCGGCCTTCCTGTCCTGCTAGAGGAATCTGGGAGGAGGCACACAGATGAACAGTTACTCTGCGCGACTGTGTTCTTGGGGGAGCTCGGCTCTGAGCTGACTGGTGTCACCTGTACACACGAATGTTTCCAAACGACAAAGGAGGGGGCGGGGGGCACACAGGCACTAGTCAGAGAAGGGGTGGGCGGAGGAAGGGGCACAGGCTCTTTACCCCTTTGAACCTGAGCTCTGTGTCTGACGGGCTGTGTGGCCTTCCAGCAGTCACTTCACCGCTCTGGCCCTGTTTCCTGCCTGTAAGATGGGAGTGACAAGCCAGGACACATGGCTGCTGTGGGTGGGGCGGGCCCGGCTGGCCTCAGCACCCACGGCCCCCAGCCCTGGAGGAGGCCGGCGTGGTCCCTCGGGCTCTGGGAGCTCAGGCTCCAGGAGAGTGGTGCTCCCACCTGGGACGAGGGTGCTGAGGGCTCCTCTCTCTCCCCAGTGCCAAAATTGTCCCTATCACCCTGGCGCTGAACAACACCCTCTTCTTGGAAAGAGAGAGAGAGTACATGCCCTGGCAGGTCGCTCTGGACAGCCTGAGCTACTTCAAGCTCATGTTCGACCGGTCTGAGGTCTACGGCCCCATGAAGGTAGGGGTGCGGCTGGGACCCGCGCGTCTGGGAAGAGAGCAGGGATATCGCTGGGTGGTGGCGCCATCCAGGCGGACACGAAGTGGGCCCTTGCTGAGAACCGGCTTGACTCAGTGTGAGAGTGAGAGGGACACTGGGGTGAAGGGTGGGCAGGGCCAGGAAAGAACAGATTTCTAGCAATGTCTGCAAATTCAGAAATCCACTCCTGTGCGCCCTGGTGACTCAGGCGTTAAGTTGGTGACTGAGGCGTGACCCGTGTTAAGCCCAAGGACCCGGGTGGGGACAGCCACAACGGTGAATGAAAGTGCTCCTGCCTTCCTGCCTTCCTGCCTTCCTTCTTTCCCCTTCCGTTTTTAAAGGAAAGGTGCAGGTGCGCCCTGGAGGAGCAGTGGTTGGGTCAATTGCCTCCAAAGGAGCAAGCCACAAAGCCCTGGGTTCGAGTCCTGGGTCTGGTGGGAACAACTAAATAAAAACAAAACGAAAATGCTGCTTCCTCCTCTCCCTTCCTTCCCACCTGCTCCTCTTCATTCTTGCTGCACCTTTACTTTAAGTAAATTAAAAACAGGTGCAGCAGCAATGAAGGCAAATAGCGGGCAGGAAGAGAGAGGCAGAGAAGCATGTTTATTTGTTTTTTAGTTGTTCATCCTGGTTATTCCCGTCGGCCCTGGGACGAGAACCCGGGACCCGGGATGTGTGTGGACCGTGCCCAAGCACTGCTCCACCAGGGTGCACCCTCCTTTCCTCTTCAAATAAAGAGAAAGAAAAGAATTTTCAGGAGGCACCAACAAGGTCACACTGCTGGGGACAGAGCCTGTTGTACCAACTGTGTGGCCTTGGACAGCCCTCTTCAGCCCCAATGAGCTGGAGGGACGGGGAGAGAGGCTGGTGTTTGCGAACTGAAATGATTTCAGTGTCATTGTCGCATGGGCCACCCGAGGCACGTGTGCATCTCTTTTCGCGCACGTCTGGTGCCGGAGCATCAGACAGCACAGCCGCTTCGCTCTTTCCTGGCGACCACCCCTCGTCAGCCTGCTCTCCTGCACCAGCCTCCCGTGTTTCCGAGCCTGTCCGAGGGGCGCGCCCGGGCGTCCCAGGAGAGGTTCGCGGGACGCGGGCTTTCCGAGGCGAGGGTCTGAAGAGCCAGCAGTCCACTGGCTCAGTCCTGGACTGAGAGGCGACCTGGGTCTGGAAGTTTCTCCGTTAGAAATTATTCCTCAGAAAATGTCAGGCTTCGCTCTGCAGAAGGCAGGCTGAGCCGCCCAGATCTGCTGTCATTTCCTGTCCTCTGCACATGGGCCCCTTCTGCCCCTAGGAGTTTCCCCCTCCTCCCGCTCCCGGTGGGCCTGGCTCGGCCTCTGCTCTTACAGTCCGGACATTTTCACGCTGCTTCTTTAAACCTTTTTTCCTCTGTTCCTGTTCTCTCTTCCTGGGACCCTGTTAGTCCAACTTTTTCCTCTGGATTGTTTTTCTGGTTCTCGTCTCCTTCCGGCCTGCTGACGTTTCGTCCTGCCCCCTGGGGTGCCTGTGGCCTTGCCCCCACCTTTCTGCAGATGTTTTCATTTCTGCGGTCCTCTTTTCCATGTCCAGGCACAGCTCCTGGCTCCGAGGGCAAAGAGTCCCTTCTTCGACTCTGGGGGATTCTCATCATAGAAGCTCTCCGTTCCTGCTTCCAAGGGCTCCCTCTGATCCTCTTTCACGTTGGAGGCTGAGCTGTCTCGGAGAGCGGACACTCACCGTGTCGGAAGTGCTCGGGCAGCGGGGGGCTGGGGTGTGCCCGCGATCTCATTCTGGGGGGCTGGGGCCCCAGAATTAGTACCGAGAGTGTGTAGAATGTGACTGGCATCTGTGCCAGGAGGCTGGAGTCCGAGTGGGACAGAAACGGGCACCTCCGTCTGGGGAGTCAGTGTGTGGGCTGCAGCAGACCCCAGTTCTGGGCCTTATCCCAGGGGAGGTGACGTCTCTCTGCAGACTCTGCCGGCCTGTGTGGCGCCTGCCTCCCTCCTGTCCCTGCAGCCCGTCCCTCGATTCTGAGCTTCCTCTCAGCCACGCCTGTTCGTTGCCACTCTGCCTCCTCGCTCTGGAGCTGTGCTGTCCTCTCCTCACAGCTGCTCCCTTTCCGGTCCCTTTGCTCGGGGGGACCGCCTCCCTGTTCGTTTGGGTGTGATTTGGGGGTCACATTCCCATCTGCCACAGGAAGCGGATGCTCCCTGCGGAGGTCCATGGGGCTGGAGGCTCCCTTCTCCTGTAGCTGCGTCAGGTAGAAGAGAGGACAAAGGTGTAGAGAAAAGCAGGGTCCACACTCCAATCCGCGCCACAGCTTCCCATGCGTGAGCTTTCCGCATCTGCTTTTCCTTTTTTGAGAATTGCTTATTCTATTAGTTTAGAGGAAGGAAGCAGGCAGACGGGCATGCAGAGAGGAGGGAGAAGCACTCATCCACCCGTGTGGATGCTCACGTTGGCTGGACCCTGAGTCCTGGCCGTGGACCCGGGTCCTTGGGTTTTTACACCGACTACGCCATCTGGAGCCACAGACTTAACTGCTGAGCCACCAGGGCATGCCTGCTCTTCTGTTTTCTAAATTCCCCATAATAATCACAGAATCATCCCGATGATCACATGGGGGAGGGGAATGAACCCTGTGGAAGAAATGATGATGATTAGAGTGTTGTAACTGCCTGAGGCTTGGAGGAGAACCTCAGATGGACATCCGAGCCTCGCTGAGCGCTGGCCCCTGGCTGAGAGCGGCTGCCCCCGGCCTCCTTGCTGGGTGACCACCAGCCCTGCCTCTCCCCGGTGCAGCTACCTCAGAGGCTCATGGCAGGCAGGAGTCTCCCCTTTGAAACTATTTTCCTTTTTTCCCAGAAATACCTGGGGAAGCAAGTCAGACCCCTCTTCTTTTATTTCAAAACTCTCACCAGTAACTGGACTCAGCGCCCCAGCAAGCTGATGGACCAGTGAGTACAACCTCTCCAGGTTCCAGAGAACATGGCCACACACCTGGGCAGTATCCCGGACATCCCAACTCCAGCCGGGCCAGTGGGCCGGGAGGCCCCAGCCCAGGGTGGAGGTCCCTGCCCTGAGCGTGTGTGACCAAGCTGAAACCCCAGACCAGGTCATGATTCTAGATGTTCTCGGAGACCGCAGTAGCTGAGGCCCCAGGCATGCTGCGTGGGGCCGAGAGACTGGTGGGCTGCAGGCTCAGCGTCCAGCCCGCCTCCCCTCCCAGAGCTGCATCGGCAGGGGTCTCTGAGGGGTCTCGGCCCTGCTGCTGACTCTGCCGCCCCGGTGTAGGTACAACGAAGTCAATGCCATCAGCACCGCCTGCTCCAATGGGCTCCCCGAATGTCAGCAGCTGGTGTCGGGCCTTTTCAAGCAGTGGATGAGCAGCCCCGATAACAACTTGTGAGTGTGTCCCCTGCTCCTCCCCACCCTTTGTCTGTTCCTGCAGCCCATCGCCCTGTCCTTCCCAGACCCTCGTCTGACCCGACACCCCCCTGCACAGGATCCACCCCAACCTGCGGTCCACCGTCTACTGCAACGCCATCGCCCAGGGCGGCGAGGAGGAGTGGGACTTCGCCTGGGAGCAGTTCCGGAAAGCCACGCTGGTGACCGAGGCTGACAAGCTCCGCGCCGCGCTGGCCTGCAGCACCCAGGTCTGGATTCTCAACAGGTGAGGCCCTCCCGCTGGCACGGAGAGGAGCCGAGGTCTCCCCAAGGAGAGGACAAAGTCACCAGCCTGCCACCTCTCCTTCACTTTGTCCTGCGGGCAGGGCAGTGTCCTCCCCTTTACAGACAAGGATGCAGAGGCTCTGGGAAGCAGAGCCACTTGCCCGAGGGAGGTCAGCAGCTGTCAGGAGCTTTTGTTTTTAAAGAAAGGGTGCAACAGGAATGAAGCAAGCAGGCAGGCAGGACAGGAGAGGAGGAAGAAGCATCTTTATTTTATTTAGTTGTTCACACCGGTTGTTCCCTCAAACCCGGGATTTGAACCCAGGTCCTTACGGTGTCCGGGAGATGCCCTCCGTCACCAGGGTGTGCCCCGCCCTGGCTTTAACTGCTGTGGCCGCTTCAGTCTTTATCCAACAGTAGCTCTTATCCGGCTGGGGCCCCCAAGCCCTTGCATGAGGGCTCCCAGCTCCACGGGGCCTCTGCACCCCCTGGGCCAGCAAGGAAGAGCCACCCTCACCACCACCGTCAGGAGGGGTCGCCTTCCCTGGTGCCCCCCTTTCCTGGTCCGATGGGCACGGGGTTCGTGTCAGTGGCCCTGCTCAGGGGACTCAGCGTCCCACCCAGAAACGGTTAGACGGACCGAGGACTCCTCAGCCCCGGCGCTCCCGAGGGTCGTGAGGGCCGGCTCTCTCTCGTCCTGGCTCCTCTCTCGCCCCTGGAAGTGATGGCTGATGCGGCCCCCTGCCCCCAGGTACCTGAGCTACACCCTGAACCCTGACCTCATCCGGAAGCAGGACGCCACCTCCACCATCAGCAGCATCGCCAGCAACGTCGTGGGGCAGGATCTGGCATGGAAATTCGTGCAGAGCAACTGGAAGAAGCTCTTTGAAGAGTGAGTCCAGCACCGCTGTGGCCAGAGGCTGGCCCCGGCGGTCCCCCGGGTGGCCCTGCGTGGGGCCCGGACGGTCACCAGTGAACCAGGCCTGAGGGCGGGGGGCGGGGGCAGAGAGGAGACAGGTGACACTGTCCCTTCCCCCTCAGCCTGGCTGGGGTGGGCCACAGTCAGACCTGCCCCCACGTCTCTCACGGTGTCTGCCTGGGCACCATTTCATCCTGTCTGTGAAATGGGGACAGCCAGGCTGGTGGGGAGCTGCAGTGTCCCCTGCCGGTCACTGAGCTCCGCCCGTTCATCTCTTCCCCATGACAGCTACGGTGGTGGCTCCTTCTCCTTCTCCAACCTCATCCAGGCGGTGACCCGGCGCTTCTCCTCCGAGCAGGATTTGCAGCAGGTCAGGAGCGCGGGCCCCAGCCCTGCCCAGTGCAGCTCCCTTCCGGGCAGGCGTGGGCAGGAGAGGTTGGGTGTCTGGACGTTTGACATTTTATTTTCCACTTGTTCCAAATACACTTACATTTCTTTCTTTCTTCTCTTTTTCAAATTTTATTCCTCCAGTCCTGGGCCTCAACCCTTAGGCACTAGGCACAAAGAAAGGGAATAGTATCATGAGCCTCTGTACCCATTACCCAGATTGAACAATTTCCAATATTTTGCAACCCTTTTTTTTTTTTTTTTTTTAAAGGAAAGGTGCAGGCAGGAATACAGGTGAGGAGACTTGCAGTCAGGCAGGGAGAGAGAGGAGGAAGAAGCTTCTTTATTTGTATTTGGTTGTTCACACCAGGCCTGGGACTTGAACCCAGGGTATGTGGCCATGCTCTTCGGAGGTGATGGACCCACCCGCTGCTCCACCAGAGGCACACGGATAAGCCCTTTTAATTGAGATATAATTCAAGTATCAAAGAATTCACCGAGTGGCATTTAGTCTACAACCAAGGCTGTGCGATCAGTACCGTTTAACTCTGGAACATTTAGTCACCTCCAGAAGAAACCCCACACCTGTTGTTAGTGGTCCCCCAGCCCCTGGCGACCACCACCGGCTTCCTGTCGGCATGGACTTGCCTCTTCTGGACACTCCATAAAAACTCAGTGTCCGGCTGCTCCCCGCTCGCCTCGTGTTAAGACTCGCACGGTGGCCTGCGCGGCTGCTTCTGTGTCTGAGAGCCGCTCCCTCCCGCAGCCGCGCCTCCGGCTTGTCCATCAGGCAGCGATGGGCACGTGGCCTGTTTCCATTTCTTAACTGTTGTGGAAACATCCTATTAGGTGTCTAGAAATGTCTGCTCTAATCCTTTGCCCGCTTTTAAGTTAGGACATTTGTCTTTTTATTGATGACTTGTAAGAGTTCTTATAGATTCTGGACACTAGGCCCTTATTTTTAAATATGTTTTTCCATTTTGTGGATCATCTTTTTACCTCTTGATGGTGTCTTTTGATAGACAAAAGTTTTTCCTTTTTTTTTTAAGGAAAGATGTACAGGAATGAAGGCGAGCAGGCAGGTAGAGAGAGGAGGAGGGAGAAGCGTTTATTGATTTTATTTAGTTGTCTGTCTTGGTTGTTTTCCTTTCACCCTGGCGTTGAACCAGGGGGTCTGGGGTGCACGTGGACACTGCCTAGTGGGCCAACCCGCGAGGCCACCAGGGCCGGCCAAGTCTTACCATTTTAGCTCTTCTGTGCGGGACATGGGTCAGTTCTGACTTCATGGTTTTATATGGTGGGAGGCGGGGACCCTACTGCTTTCTCTGGCCTGTGGCTATCCCGTTGTCCCAGCACTGTCTGCTGCAAAGACTCTTCTTTCCCCGGAATGAGTGGCTTGGTACCCTTGTTGGAAAGCGACGGACTGTCCAGGTGAAGGTTTAGTCTGGACTCGCAGTTCTTTTTCACGCGGCCTGGTGATCCCCGTGCCAGTGTCACGCCGTCCTGGCTCCTGTAGGTCTGTCGCGAAATTAGGAAGCGAGAGCCCACCAGCTTCATTTTTTTTGAAGATTATTTTGGTGACTGTGGGTCCTTTGCATTTCTTGCTGAATTTTAAGATCAGCTGCCCGATTTCTGGGGGGAAAAAAAAAGAGGCAATGGTGGTTTGGATGGGGATCACATTAAATCTGCAGGCCCAGCACCTCCTGCTGGAGCGGGCATGGGGCAGGGTCCCAGGTTTGTGCCTCAGGACCGGTAGGAACAACCAAAATGAACAGCTAAATAAAATGCCTTTCTTCCTCCCCTGCCTGCCTGCCTGCCTCTGCTCGCCTTCCTTCCTGCCTGCATCTTTCCCTTAAAAAAAAAACATGTCTGTAGATCCATTTAGGTTAAATCTTCCAGTTCATGGACATAGCTTAATGTTGGTCTTTTTCATTTCTTTCAACAACATTGTCTCTTCAACATGCCAGTCCTGCGCTGCTCCTGTCAAATCTATTCCTAAGTATTTGATTCTTTTTGATACAAATGTTCACAGCACTTTGTTCTGTCCCTTTCATTTTCATTTTCAGATGTTTCAGTGCTCGAAATACAATTGAGTTTTGTATCTTCCTCTTATATACTACAACCTTGCAAACTGGCTGGTTTTTTCCTCATTGTTGTTGGTTGGCTTCCTTAGGATTTTCTATACACATTTAGATTCTACAAACAGAAATATTTCTGGACACAAAAAGATATATTTAATTTTTTCCTTTCCAGATGCTTTTTATTTCCTTTTCTTGCCCATTTACGCTGGCTGCACCCTGCAGTGCTGAGACATCTATTTATCCACAGCGGTCTCTTAAAAACAATACTAATATGGTGGTGGAGCTGCGCTCGGGTCCACTACCCCTGGCCGAGCCTCAGGCCACATGCTCCCCAAGGACCTGGGTTCGCCTCCCAGGCTGGGGAAAACAACCAAGTAAAATTAAGTAAATGCTCCTTCCTCCCTGTGCCTCCTGCCTGCCTGCTCGCTTGCTTTCATTCCTACCTGCGGCTTCCCTTTAAAAACAAAATAAAATGTTTATTTGTGGAAACTGCTGGGTCATTGCAGTGTGAACGTTTCCACGTTTGGGATTTGCCTGCTTGCTTCCTGGTGGTGTCTGTTAAATTTGTGCCCCCTCTTCCCTTGGCTGGATTAAGAGAGCAGTTCGATGAAAACCTGAGGGTCTCAATGAAGTCATCCCCTGGATACCAGCGCTAACCTGGGGCTGTCATCCTTGCTTCTTCCTGGGGAATAGGCATGTTCCCCATGCCAGGGGCCCCAACAGTGGTGTGGGGGTCAGAGGACTCCGTCAGCAGGACTGAAAGTTTGTTTTTCCCCGGCAGCTGGAGCAGTTCAAGAAGGATAACATGGACACGGGCTTCGGCTCCGGCACCCGCGCCCTGGAGCAGGCCCTGGAGAAGACGAGGGCCAACATCCGGTGGGTGAACGAGAACAAGGAGACGGTGCTCACCTGGTTCAAGAATAACAGCTGAGGCCCTGCCCTGTCCACCCCGAGGCCTTCCCGCCATCTGCCCCGAGAGGCCCTGCCCCGTCCACCCCGAGGCCTTCCCGCCATCTGCCCCCGAGAGGCCCTGCCCTCAAGGACAAGCGCTCTAGGCCCGGTCCACTCCAGTTCCTGAAGGCCCCATGTCCAAAGCCCCTGACCCCATGCCAACCCTGCCCTGGGCCTGGCATGGTGCCCGTTGCCCGGGGCCCTGGGTTGATCTCAGGGAAGCCAACTCCAGGCCTGAAGAGCAGAAGCCCTAAGGGACAATGGATGGCCTTGGGGAGTTGTCCCCAGTCCCCCTCACCCCCCTATCTAAGCCCCAGGGAATCTACCAGATCTGTATATTTTTTCTAAGAGAAAATGTAAATAAAGGACATCTAGGTGAGCTCCCGACTCACTGTAAAGACGCAGACCTGGGGGGCCTGGGGTGAGAGAACCTGGGGGTGCAGGAACCACCCCGCCTGCCACTCCTCCCTGCAGGTCATGTTGCCAGGTCCCTGTGGTGTATTCAAGATGCCGAGTGCTCGGGAGCCCCAGGCTCAGGGACGCACTGGATTCGGTGGCCCCTGGTGGAGTGGGGGGAGGCCGAGCTTGGTGCCGGGCACAGAGCGGCCCCCACATGGAAGTAGTGGCTTCCAGAAAGCAGGCGGCTCCATGTTTCGGAGGCCGGGGGCAGGCCGCTGCACTGGCCCTCTTCCTGCGCGTGGCCGGCCCCCTGGACCGAGTGCAGGCGGTGAGCCGGTCCCGGCCTGCAGCGGCCAGTGGGTCCAGGGCTGGTCCTGTGTCCCGGTGGGTGGGGTAGCAGTGTAACGCAGGCCACCTCCAGGGCAGTGAGCTGAGCGGCAGTGTGCGGGCTGGAGGCCGGCGAGCCATGAGGTGGGGAGAGCTTTGTCAACTTCCTAAAGTGGCTCCATGGCCCACCTAGGCCTGGAGGGAGTGTCTGGGCAAAGAGACAGCAGTGGAAGAAAGTGGGGGCGACAGAGCCTCAGGGCAGCTTGGGGTCACCTCCACTTGACGTCCGTACTGGCTGCTGGGGTTGGCGCCCCAGTGGCCAGTGAGCCTGGTTTCGGGGCTCAGCTCACCGCTGCTTAGGCTTGGTTTCCACCGCAGCACAAAAAACACGCAGGACTGGGCAGCTGGCCTGGCCGCCCAGTCCGGTCCTCGGCCCCCACCCCAGTGTCCTCGCACATCAAAGGATGGGGCAGGGCGTGGCTGTGCAGTGGGGCCCCTCCACCCACCCCGCCCCTCCCTCCAGGCAGGCCCTTCCTGTCGCCAGTGCCCGGCAGCAGCGGCTGACACTTGACCTGCTGGGGACCAGCGGGTCTGGCTGTGGGGAGGGGCCGTCCCACTAGCTGCTCTGCTGTGAGGAGGGCAGCCTCAGGGAGCTCCAGCCTGGCACCCGCAAGCATTTATGCAAATAACCTCATCTTGTCCTAGGGGTCCCAGGAGATAAGGACTCACATCTCTGCTGCAGATAAGGGATGCTGCAGGGAGGTTAAGTCACAGCCCAGTGGAGGGAGGAGAGTGTGGCCCAGCTGCCTGCTGCCTGAGTGGGTGATGTCGACAGTGTGGGGGCCACCTGACAGCTCCACAGCCGGCGGAGGCAACCTGGAGGAAATCTGTTGGCTTTAGAAGTGGGGAAAACAGCCCTGTGGCTGGAGCCCCGACCCCGGGGTTTTGTCCCAGCATCCTTTGGAAGCAATGCTTTAAGAGGGGCCCCGGGTCACACGTCTGGCTCGTTCCGTATCAGGGCCCCATCTGTGTGTCCACTGGTCATCTCTCTGTACCAGCATGCACCCCCTGGACCCCCGTATAGGCCTGGTACAGGGGCCATAAAGACGCGAAAGTGACCAGTGAGGGTCCACATCCGCCTTGGGGGACCCAGACTCAGAGAGGGCACAGTGTGACTTGTCCTGCAAGATGGGAAGAGTTTTTCTCTTCCAGAGGCAAGAAAAATGCAGCTTGGTAAAGAAAAACAGACCAAACAAAAATTACTATTATTCTTCTTTTAAGGAAAGGTGCAGCAGGAATGAAGGTGAGCAGGTAGGCAGGAAGAGAAGAAGAAACATTTATTTATTTTTATTTAGTTGTTCCCGCCCCGGGACTGGACCTGGGTCCTTGGGATGTCTCTGGACTGTGCTCAGCCAGAAGTGGTGGCCCCAACCACCACTCCACCAGGGTGTGTCCCAAATTACTTTTTTAAAAGAAGTACAAAATCTCAGCACAGGCTTCTGGCTGGCTATTCGCAGGAAGCAGAGCGCGGGGCTGCCCACC
Source organism: Solenodon paradoxus (assembly GCA_004363575.1). Classification (NCBI taxonomy): domain Eukaryota; kingdom Metazoa; phylum Chordata; class Mammalia; order Eulipotyphla; family Solenodontidae; genus Solenodon; species Solenodon paradoxus. The sequence continues at coordinate 139,311 of RJWH01003290.1, read as the reverse complement.
CCACGCTGCGCCCCCTTTGTGTTCAAGCAACTCTGGTCTCACAACAGCCCAGCCTGCACTCTGGGGAATGGGAACCTGGGAGCGGAGGCCCCCAGTGTCAGCATCAAACACACCTCCATGAAAGACATCATGAGAAAAAGGAGTTGTCTTCTACCAAAGAAAGCTTGAGAACCCCTGAAGTTGCAACTGAAGTGGTGCCCCACACTCCAGCCTGACTGCAGGCCAGAAGCGGGCAGGCAAGCTCATCAGTAGAAGATGCCCAGGGGGGTCTTCTCCAAATCTTCCTGCCAGAGTTCTGGGCAGCCACTGAGCTGCAGGCCTGAGCTCTGGGGCGGGCTTTCCTGCGGGGGTGCGGGTCCGGGTCCCTGGTCCTTGGGGTGGAGGAGGCCCGCGGGGGGGCCCCAGCATCCCCCCTGGGTCTGCTGCTGGAGTTTCTGGCACGCTGGGCGAGGCCGAAGGGGTGGAGTTTCTGGCAACAGACAGGTCTCGGGAGACACCGAGATACCCTACAGGAGACAAGAGCTGCGAGTTAGTGGGCCACTTCCAGTTGCCTGGAGACCTCCGCTACTTACTAGCCTCAGTTTTCCCGCCTGTCAAATGGGGATGCTGATAATAATGCCGACTTCATTAGGGTTGCTGCGGGGCTAAATGAGTCAGTACAAGTGCCAAGTATGATGTTATGCACCCAGCGTGTCGGAGATTACTGATGGGCTTTTTTAGGGATTAGGTGTCATTTATTCATGGACCTCCTAACGAAGGCTCAAAAAACACCAAGACCCACTCACATCCGGTCAGTTACTCTACAACAAAGGAGCCAAAGCATTAGGTGGAAAAAGGCAAGTCTCTTCAACAAACGGTATTGGGAAAACTGGACAGCCGCATGCAAAAGAATGAAGCCCGACCCCTCTCTAACACCATTCACAAAAGTCAAAGCAAAATGGATTAGAGACTTGGCCATAAGACCAGAAACCATGAAGCTCTTAGAAGACAACATAGGAAAGACTTTCCATGGCATCAGTCGTAGAGAAGCCTTTGGAGACTCAACTCCACCATCAAGGGAAATGAAAAGAAAAATAAACAACTGCGATTACATCAAACTAAGGAGCTTCTTCACAACAAAAGAAAACATCACCAAAACCAAAAGGAAATCTAACTGGGAGAAGATATTTGCATTCAATAATTCTGACAAAGGCTTGATAACTGAAATATACAAAGAACTCATAAAATTCAACAACAGGAGAACAGGCATCCAATCAAAAAATGGGAGGAGTGATTGGAGAGAAACTTTTCTGAAGAGGATACACAAATGGCCAACAGGCACATGAAATTATGTTCCTACTCGCTGGCCATCAGGAAAATGCAAATCAAAACAACAATGAGATACACCTTACACCTGAAAGACTGCCTATTCTCCAAAAGTCTGGAAACAGTAAATGCTGACGAGGATGCGGAGGAAAGGGAACGCTTTGCACTGTGGGTGGGAGTGCAGATTGGTGCAGCCCCTGTGGAGAGCAGTGTGGAGAGTCCTCAAAAAACTGAAGATGCAAATCCCATGTGATCCCGTCATTCCACTTCTGAGCATCCACCCAAAAGATACAGAAGCACCATCCGCAGAGATGTATGTGTCCCCATGTTTATTGCGGCCATATTCATAATAGCTAAGAACTGGAAATTGCCTAAGTGCCCAGTGTCAGGTGATGGATGAAGAAGATGGGGGTCCATATGCACAATGGAACACACAGCCCTGAGAAGAGATGAAGCCCTGTCACATGGAGGGAACTAGAGCGGATGATGCTCAGTGAAACAAGTCAAAAGAAGAAAGACAGACACCAGATGACCTCGCTCACAGGTGGACTGTGAAGAGACAAAACAAAGAAGCAGATGAAACATAATCAGCCCTGAAACATTTGCAACAGAACTGAGGTGACCAACAGGGACGGGGCGGGCGGGGCACATGGTGGTGGAGCCCCCTGGACACTGAGGAAGAACACTGGTGATGTGGGGGAGGGCAGGGCGTGTTGACATATAGCTAGGAAGTGAGGAACCTACAAATAGGAAATTATTATTTTAATATGTTTAATAATAACTACAGAAAAAAAAAAAAAAAGACACCTGGTGGCCCCCTGCAAGCCATCTACTCAGGAGCTGCCCCTTCCTCTGGGCTCATGGGGCCTCCCTCCCCGCATCCTTTAATGAAGAACTTGGAGCGAATTTCCAGGCAGCAGCCCCTGCTACCTTCCGCCCCGGCCTGGGAGCAAGTCTGAGGCTGCCCTCCTCCCACGAGTGTGACGACTTCTAGGCGAGGTGCTGGGCTCACCTCCCCAGGACCCTGCTCTTTGTCTTCCCCGCGGGGTCCGTCAGTCACATCCTCCCTCCAGCTTGTGGCCACCACTCACCAGGATGTTGGGCAAGCCCGGATCCAGAAATACTCTCTGAGGTCTCGAGCCTACCCACCCACTCTGAGTCCAGCTAAGCCCGCGACAAATACCTGATACTCCGCAGCCAGCTCCAGGGGCGCCGAGGGCAGCGTCCACGGTGCAGCCTGGCTCCGCAGCTCGGGGGTCGGCTGCGTCCCGGGACAGGCTTGGGGCGGCGTCCAAAGAGCTGTGTCGGGGGCCCCCGCCTGGGGCGGCTGCACCCCGGGGCAGTACGGGGGTGTCAGCCAGGGCCCCATGTCTGGCATCTGGCTCCCCAGGAGCTCCCCGGGAGCTCCCGGGGCCCCGGGGCCGGCGGGCGGGGTCCCCCACGACGCGGCGGGGAGGCCCGCGGGGCCCAGGCTCTGGCCGCCGTGCACCTGCGGCCGCGCGGGGCCGTCGTCGGGGCAGAGCGGGCAGCCCCGAGGGCGCGGCCCCTCCGCGCGCGGCCGCCGGCGCCGGCGCCGCAGGCGGTCCTCGCTGAGCCCCAGCACGGCCGACAAGTGGCCGATGTAGCGGGTGGCCAGGCGCAGCGTCTCGATCTTGGTCAGGCTCTGGCCGGCGGGCGCCAGCGACGGCGGCAGGAAGCGGCGCAGCTCGTGCAGCGCGCGGGCCAGAGTGCGCATGCGCAGCTTCTCGCGCTCGCTGGCGCTGCGCCGCTGGCCGCCCGAGGGCGCGGTCCGCGCACGTCCGGGCGCGGCGGGGGCGGCATCTACGGGCCGGGCGCCGCGGCCGGGGGGCGCGGGCTGCTGCGAGGCGCCGAGGGAGCCGTCGCAGGGGCATGAGCCGGATGAATCCGAGGAGGCCGGGGACGTGGAGTCCACGTGGCCGGCCCAGCCCCAGCCCGCGGGGAGGATCCAGCGGTCGTGGCCGAGGAGGAGGCCCTGCAGAGGTGGCGACTGGTCCATGGCTGGGCCTGCAGTGCGGTGCTGGGAGCTGGGCCGGCCACCTCTAGGCCTGAGCTTTTATCTGGGCCAGAGGCGCGAGGTGGCTCCCCGCCAGGTTGCAGAGAGGTGTCAAAACCCACAGAGGCCAGGGAAGGTCTGGGCAGGGGGGCCCTGGGAAAGCGGCCCATTTGCGGAGGTGTGGATTCTGACTCCTCGGGGGCCCTAATGGAGGCCCCTGCAGCCCGGGAAGTGTGGGAGGGACAATTCACATCTGGATGGAGCTGCTAAGCTTCTCGCCGTGTTCCCAGCTACGCCGCCCTGTCCAGCCTGTGCACAGGGTGAGTGCCCGGGAGCTGGACAGCGGTAGGCAGTGCCATCATCAGGGGCGGCCAGGGAGCCCCCGGTGACTTGCGGACCCTAGGAAGGGCGCCGCCTCCCTCGTCAGCAGTCCCCCGGAGTCAGTGCCCAGTAGCTTCCATCCATGGCCTATACACGTGTGCTGGATAAGGGGCCACACCCTCAGGGACCTGCCCCCCTGTGCTGGGGGGAGAAGGGAGCACACGGGTGAACCTCTCTTGGGTTTCCTGGAACCCACACTACCTGCTTTGGTGTTCTTTTGTTTTCACAGGAAAGGTGCAGGCAGGGAGTGAGAGGAGGAAGAAGCGTTTATTTAATTTATTTATTGTTCATCTTGGTTGTTCCTCCTGTCCCTGGGACTGAACCCAGGTCCTTGGGACATATGAGGACAGGAGGCTGAGGACCCAACCACTACATTACCAGAGCGCTACTTCCTGCTTTATTGAGTGGCACCAAGAACATCACTGCCCTGCCCACAGTTTGTTCCAACCCCTGGGAAACAGCAGAGCCGTCTGGAGGAGAGGAACAGGGTCCAGAGGATATTGAAAATGGGGGAAGGTGGACCCACAAGCCAGCCTGGGTCAGACCCTGTTTATTGGCTGTATGACCTTGGGCAAATCACTTACCTCCTCTGAGCCTGTTTCCTCATTCTCATAGTAGGGATCACACCCAGTACCCACCACCCAGGAGCTTGCTGGTCCTCAGTGGAACCATCCTGAACCCACCGTAGGGGCCGGCCACGTGGGCTTCGTCCGCTGCTTTTACTTTTCCGAGATGCGCTGGGCACTACTCGCTTGGTTCACGTTTACGCAGCAGCTGGCCCATGTCAGACACCCCGCATGGACTAGCTGACTGTGGTGTCTGCGGTTGAGATTTCAGTCTGGGATAAAGAAGCAGGCCACTGGTAAGGAGTCGCTCCACCACACGCTGGCTGTGTGCCCTTGACGTGCCTTAGTGGCTGCGTCATAAAGCAGAAGTCAGAATTACGGTGTCCGCGCACGGGACTGCTGCTGTGGCCTCGTACTGGACACCTCAGCGCTCTCCTCCGCAGCAAACTCAGTTCAGAGAGGTGTCGGTGTCTTCTGTCATCTCCGGAGAAAGGGCTGAGCTCGGAGGCCCACGGCTCATAAATGGTACCCTGGCCGCGCGGTGGGGAGGTCCTCACTGGGCCCTGGGGCATGTGTGGGACTCTAGTGGGGAGACAGAGGGTGCCCGGATGGGGGACACCCGGGCGGAGAACCTGGGGAACAAGGGTGAGGCTGCTGTGCAGCCCTAGAGCACAGCGTGGCTGGGGCCAGGCCAGGGCTTGGGGCTCACACCCAAGGCAGTGGGAGCCAAATGGACTTTCGAGAAGAACTGGAATATATAAAGCCAGTCGTCAGGAGCTCAAGGTCAGCACCATGACAAGTCAGACATGATAAGTGGCCGTCTCATATTTTTGTAACTCTCTTTAAAAATTTAACTTTTAGTTGCACACGTAAGATAAATAATATTCTCTTTGGAAGAAATGGGAAGAAGAGGGGTCCTGGACCCCTCTGCAGAGTCGCAGCGACTGTCTGCAGGTCCTGTGTCCTTCCAGCCTGGGCCGCTTCTCACACGTGCGCAGCTCATCTGCCTGTCACTCCCCCGCCCCATGCAATGGCGCATCTTAGAGCCTTGCTCGCCAGGCCCTGTGGAGCTGACACCTTGGTCATGGTTTAAATGTTCATCCCTTTAAATCCCAGTGGCTCATTTTAACTGGAAAAAAAACACCACGATGGTGAAAGATGCCAGCAAACCTTCCGTGATAAAAATCACGACACTCTTGCTCAGAGGTCTTTTTTTTTAGGAAAGGAATTTGGCAGGAATGAAGGCGAGTGGATAGGCAGGAAGCAGAGAATGAAACATGTATTCGTTTGTTTGTTTACTTATTTATTATTTTGGTTGTTCCCCCTGCTCCAGATCGAAAACCCAGGTCCTTGGGTTTTTGTATTTGGGCTACACTGGAACCACAGGCTTTAACACCTGAGCCACCAAGGTGTGCCCAGAAGTCATTTAAAGCTATTTGGAAAACAGTCTGCTCATTTACCATTCTAACATTGTAATGAAGTAAGAATTAACATTGAATAATGTTGGTTTAATTTCTTCTAGCTATGAATGAGGAGGGGGAATTTTAATTTGTTCATAGCACAAAAGGAAGACGGAATTGATTAACAATGGCCTTGATTTCAAACAGGTTTTGGAAAGAAGCAAAGAAAGCATTTCATGTCTTTAAAAAGTTTAAACCTGGGTAAAAAATAAATGATGCTTTTTTCTAAGAGCAGTGGGGGCATAGAGCTCACCATCAGTTCTACATTCCTTCTTAGGGGTGTGATTGTCACCTCCAGCTGCCTGTGGGGGCTCCTCTTGCTAGAATCGGGGCTCTCGTGAGCGTCTGTTCCCAGAAGTCGCACCCTGGGAGCTGGCCTGGAGGCTGGCAGTGCCTCTCCTCACGGGCTGAGCTCCAGAAACAGGACTGGGGACCCCTGACGTCCTTCCAGAGCCAAGGCAAAGAATGGGGAATAGTCAGAGCTGCCTCCTGGGAGAAGGCACTTGGGCAGGGAGCTCCCGTCCCGCCTAGGTAGGGGCAGGCAGTGCCCGGCCGCTGTCCCTGTTACTTGGGCAAGGAAGCCGGGGCCCCCATCCCGTCACCCTGACCCACTCCGGACTCTGTCCTGGACCCCAGGCAGGTGAGGCGGGAGGGCCCAGGCTGGAGCCTTTGGCTCTCCCCGGGGGCTGGTGGGCCAGTGCCCTGCTCTTGGTGGCTGAACACGGGCCTCCTGTGGGCCCATCCAGGCCTGCCTGCGAGTCCTCCACCTGTTCTTTCTCCCTGGTGGGCGCAGGGCCCCCGGAGCTGCAGTCTTCCTTCCCCGGGTCCCCTCAGTGCCCGGTGTCAGGCTGTGGGAACGCGCGGGGAGGCAGCAGGCAGGCTGCCTGGCCGGGTGGTATTCTCATTACCAGCCCAGCCTCCCCTTGGCCACTGGGGACGCCTTCACACCTTCCCTGCCTGTTGTCACAAGGCCGCCTCCCCCCAGGGCAGGAGGTGTCGACTTGGGAACAAGTGTGTTCAGGGGCCTCCAAAACAGCCAGCAACAGGCCTCCGAAACCCCGAAAGGCCTCTGGTGGGGTGGGGGTGGGGGGCGCGGCCCTGGGGGAGGACGGGGCTGCGGCGGGACTGCACGCGGCCAGGAAGCCCCGTGGGAGGCCCTGCTGGGCAGCACAACATCAGCATCACCAGCAGGAGCCACTGGCCAGGTCACTGAGCAGGCCTCAGGTCAGCCTCGTCTGGGGCAGCCCAGCTGGCGCTGCAGTCCCGTGACGGCCACCCTGCTGTCTCCCTTTGCTCCACAGGGACCTCCGGGGGTCAATTTCATTTGTCTTAACCCCTGAGAACCAGGACCCAGGCCCACAAAGGCCACGAAGCACACACTGGGGCGCCCTGTCCTAGGTGGGCAGAGGCTCAAGGGAAGGGTTGCCCAGGACTTGGAGGCAGAGGGACAAGCGGAGCAAGTTGGCTTTGTGTGGTGGTGGCCGGACGTGCTGAGCCCACTGCACAGACGGGCCAAGGGCCTAGGAGGGAGGGGCACCCAAAGTCACTGGTTTTCTCCAGTTGGAGGTGAGGCCCTGGCAGAGCAAGGTGGGAGCCCAGGGTTGCTGTGGGCAGAGCCAAGTGGGAGGGAGTGGGGTAGTGGGCAGGAGTCCTGCTGGGTGAGGAGTTTGGGCAATTAGGGTGGAACCCCCCCCAAAACAGGCGAGTAGCGGGCTGGGAGGAGGAGCGCCGGGGACGGAGGCACTTCATGGGGAGACTGGGCATGGAGGTGGGCCCGCTGCCTTCCTCCCACCGGGCGGACCCCAGGGGCTGGCACGGGGGCGGCTGGGGCCCCAGAGTTGCCTGGGGCAGCCTGCTAGACTCAGTCCCTGGGCGCCTCCTCCTCCTCTCAAGTGGTGTCCCTGCAGAGGACTGGCCAGAGTGCGCGTGTCCAGTGTCCTCCTGGAGATGGAGATGCTACTGGCCTGCAGCTGTTGGGAAGAGCAAGGGAATTGGGGGGTGCCCTTTCTGCACCCCACTCCAGGAAGGAAGAACCAGCTCCCTGGCCTGAGCTCCAGCCACAGGTCAGGGAGCAGGGGGACTCTGGTCCACCAGCTGGACAGCAAACAAGCTTGGGGCTGTGGTTTCCGAAGTCTTCCCTCCCTCTCTTCTTCCTTCCTTTCCTTTTCAGTTTCCAGAGGATGCATGCTTGTCACAGAGAGTGGAAAAATGCAGACAATCACCACAAAGGGCATTTAAAATGTCTTTCCTTTTCACTTCCCTGGGGCCTAGGTCTCCATTCCGAGTTCTTGGGTTTTATGTGGTTAGCACCTCAGCTGCTGAGTCAAGAAGGGGATCTGTGACACCTGCAGCTCCACCCGCAGAGAACTGGGCTCACATGCGGGCCTGTCCCTGCAGCCTAACCAGCCCAATTCAACAGTTTTCGTAATTTTTAAATTTATTTTTTAAAGGAAAAGTGTAGGCAGGAATGAAGGCAGGCAGGCAGGCAGGCAGGAAGAGAGAGGAGGAGGAAACATTTTTATTTTATTGTTATTTAGTTGTTCATCTTGGCTGATACCCGCCGCTCCCACCCCGCCGGCCCTGGGACACAAACCCAGGACCTTGAGATGTATGTGATCTGCACCTGGTGGATGTGTCCACTAAGCCACCAGGGTGTGCTACATTTTTAATTGTTTTAAATTGTGGTCAAATACATACAGCATAAAACTTGCCATCTGAACCTCCTCCCCGCCCTGGGCCTGGGTCTTGAACCCAGGACCACGGGCTCTCATGGCCTCCACCTCAGCTGTCGGGGCCTCCTGCCATTTGAACTGTTTTTAAGTGTGTGGTTCAGTGGTATTAACTACCTGTACGATGTGAGTGCCCACGAACACTCACTTCTCTCCAAACCTTCTCATCTCCTCAACTGGAGGCTGCACCCACTTCCCTCTCCCCAGCCCCTGGTGACCTGGCCTCTGCTTCCTCTAGGAACTTGTCTCATAAGGTGGAGTCATAACCTTTGTCCTTTGCTATCTGGCTTATTTCACTCAGCACAGTGACTTCGCGGCCCACCCCTGGGCGGAACGTGCCCGGACTTCATGCCTTCTGAGGATTGGACAATATTCCATTGCACGCAGGGAAGAGATTGTTTAGGGAGGAAGGCAGGCAGGCAGCAGGCAAGAAGGAAAGAGAAGAGGAAGAAGCATTTATTTACTTAGTTGTTCATGTTAGTTGTTCCCTCTGGGCTGCGAAGCCAGGTCCATGGGCTGGGTGTGGACTGCGCCCCAGGCATGAGCTTAGCCCCTGAGCCAGCAGGCGTGCCAGGTCCCGGGGCTTGTGCGTTCGCCCCACTGTGGATGGGCATCAGATTGTTTCCACTTTGGGGCGCCCATGCTCATGCAGCTCAGAGGGTCGGCAAAGGTGCATCTGCCTGCTTTCAGTCGGGGTGTGTGGACAGCATGTGGCTGTGAGCGACTTTTCTCACTCACATGGCGAGAACGTTTTCCCTGTCTGGTGACATATGCCGGTCACGGGTTTTGGGGGTGAGCCTGGCGCCCCACGGTGCGGTGGTACCAGTACGGTCCCTAGTGCACCCTGGGGTGCCTTAAAGTTTCCATTCTGGGAAATCCTTCCACCTGTGCAGTCATACGTCAGCTGGCGATGGGGCACGTTCTGAGATGTGTGTCCCGAGACGTTTGGTCACGGTGATTGCACAAGCCTCGCGGACAGCTTACTCCACACCTGCGCTGGGTGGTCCAGCCTCGTGGCCCCGCAGTCACAGACGCGGCCCGGCACTGGCTGAAACAGCACTAAGCAATGCATGACTGTATTTTAAAAAATATTTTGTGGTGTGTCCTGGGGGCACGTGGTCAAGCATGTGCCTGGGGCGGAATCCACATAGAGACCGAGGACACGGGTTCGTGCGCCAGAACCAGGGGGACAGTGCGAATGATCAATTAAATCAATAACTGCTTCTTCCTCCCCCTCCCTTCCTGCCTGTCTTCCTTCCTCTACCAAAAAAATGTATTTTTAAGTTGCACATTTAACGTAGGAATGCAATCTTCTTATGCGAAATTCACTGTAGATAAGAAGAAAGTCTCCCTTATCTACACACCCCAGGACCCAGATCTGCCCACCCTGCCCCCAAATAAGTCCTGCTAGGTTCACATCCCCGTGATGAGGAGCTGATCGTCTCTGATTGACACTCAGCCCCTGCAGACCCTTACAAAGCACAGGCCCCAGTCCCTGACTTTCTAGCTCCGGGTTTTACGGGGTTTTGCTTTCTTGGTCTTGGCTCCTATCAGTGGTGGCACCGAACAGACTTTTCAGCAACCTGGCTCTGGCGCTCAGCAGCACATCTTCACTGGGCCTTTAATCTTTTCTAATCACGACGAATTTGCATCAGGGCAACCACTGGGCAGAGGGCGTGCTGAGCCCTTCTGGGCTGTGGGGCCACCTGGAGATGGGCAGCCGGCCCCAGGCGCCCCCACACCAGGGTGCTTCGGCCTGCCTGGCCTGCGTGCGGCCTGGGCTCAGGCCAAGGGTTGCATGGGGCTTCTCTTGGGGGAGCCTCCGGAGGTGCGGATGGGCTCCCCCAACGCTGCTTGGGGCCCCTCTGAGGACTGCGTGGCAGGGCCTTGTCTGCTGCGTGAGCTGCTCGGCAAGCTCTGGCCCTCCCCCCGCGTTCCCTCTGTCCAGGGATGGCCCTGTCACCAGCCTCTGGCAAAGGCCCCGCCCAGCGGCTCCCCAGGTTCCTGTGGGCAGCGGGTCAGCAGCACCCTGAAACCCTAGCCCCCTGCCCAACTTCCCTGGACCTGCACACCCTCTGCAGGAAGGTGGTGACAGCCAGTACCCTAGGCATCTCCGACCCAGGCGCCCCCGGTGTGCTGTCTTCCATCTTTGTTTCCAGGGGCGTGTGAGCAGGCGGGGCCCCTGAGCCTGTCGCCCTCTCCTTATTCCCCGGGTCCCCTGCCTTGCTCTGCCTCTGCACACAGATGCCAGTCTTTCCCAGACGGATGAGCAAACTGGGTCCCAGGTCCCAGTTCATCGCAGGAGTTGCAGGCGGCCGCAGGGCGGCCTCTGCTGGTTGTGGCCGGGAACGTCAGGACACCTGACATGGGGTCACCCTTCCCGGCTCTTGGGCACCACGTCTCCGCGGGAGTCGGAGTCCCTGCCCGTGTCACGGTGGGCGAACCGGAGGGAGGCGTGAGGCCAGGCACCTGCTTTGGGCCGGCCAGCTGGCGAACTGAGCTGCGCATGCCCAGGTTCCCGCCCCGGATGGCCAGCCCCAGCTCTGTGCCCCAGAAGTCAACCCCCCAAGGGGAGAGGCGCTATCCCCAACCGGCTCCCCAGCGGATCCTGGCACTTCCTTCGAACCACTCCCAGAATCCGCCAAATCGCTCCCTTCCTCCCTGCCACCCCTGGGGTCGCCCTCTGCGCCTGTGACTTCCACTGGCTGCGTCCAGCTGACCGCGGCCAGGGTAATGGGATTACGGGGTCCAGAATAATCTATTCCATATGGTTTGCCAGCTCAGCGGCTCCGGGAGCTCAAGGTGTGAGGCGAGGGGGTCAGGGTTGGAAGGGTTGAAAGGGCCGGGAGCCTGGGGGGCTGGCAGAAAAGAGGGAGGTGGGGCTGCGCTGGTGTCCCTTTCCAGCCAGCACCGCCTCAAGGGGGCTCCGCGTCTAGGGGTGACCCTGCCTTTTCAAAAGTGAGCGGGCTTCATAGTGGGGGGCTGTGACTTTGTACACCCCAGGGATTCCAGCTCCTCTAGTTGGTGGGCCCGAAGACCCCACTACATCTCCTTGGGCCCCTGGGGCCAGCAAGGGTGCAGAGGGCTTGGGGACTCCCGGCATCACTCCCACTCCTGTCTCCCTGGAAAATCTCAGTGAGGACAGGGGCCCCCATTCTTCCAGAAGAAACAGGAGGGGCAACAGGGCCAAACAGAGCCAGCTGTCCCACTGGCCCAGAGACACAGGCACCCTCTCTGTGCCTCCATCTCTCCACACAGGGAGGCAGGGACACCCCATCGCCTGGTGCAGCTGAACCCCAGCACAGGGCCCGGCTCAGGTGACATCACGCCCCCAGCACCCTCATCCCGACTCTGACAGCAACGGGGCCCAGATACCCCAGTGAGGCAGGTGGTACGTGGCAGTGAGGGTCCTAACTCGCATTGGTCCCACTCCAGGGGGTGTAGACCAGTGGCTCCCCTGAAGGGGCCGGCCTCTTGGGACCCCCATGAGGAACCCCAGGCTCCCATGCTGGTGCCAAGGTCCTGGCGCAGAGGGCTTCCTTCTCCTGAGTTCTGGCTCCAGTGGGCCCCGGATTAGGGGCCAAGGGGGTTGTTGACATATCACCTCTGATTAGCACTCCTGTGTCAGAGGGGCTGGCGAGAAATGAGGCCTGGGCTGGGAGGTGGGCCAGGCTCAGGTGCTGCCCTGTCCTCCCAGCCCCCTGTCTGCTTGCCCCCGCAGGCCGGGTACCCCACCACACTCTTACTCCCCTGTGGGGTGGCTCCTGGCCCAGGTTCCCAGCCTTACACATCAGGCTCGGGCCAGGGGAGTGGGAGCCACTAGCTGTGGCACTTGTCAAAACACAGGCCTGGAGGTGTGAAGGCCTTGCCCCAGTGGGGGGCGTGTGGCCGGAGAACTCATTAACTGGGGCTGCTCCCACATGAACCCACAGATCTGCAAGACCACAGATCAAAGGTGAAGGGAGGTGGGAGGCTGGCTGTCAGAGGGGCACAGCCCAGGCTGGGGTCCCTCCTCCTGGCCCACTTGGCTCCGCCAGCCTATGGACCATAGGCCTTCCCTGCACAAACTGGGCCTGGACCCCAGGCACCCAAGCAGGACCAACGCCCACATGGCCCTCTAGTTCATCAGCCCTTCGGGCTGAAGACCTGCCTCCCAGGCCACGTTTGGGGTTCTGCGAACCCTCAGCACCCTGGGTCTTTTTGCCCCTGCCTCAGCCCTGACGCAGAGATCCCGCTGTCCCCAGCCCCCTGGGGGCAGGGTCCCCTCCTCTCCATCTCACAGTGGCTCCCTGCTAAGTGCTCAGTGGATGTGGACTCCTGGGTCCCAGAGATGCCTCGGGCGCTGGAGCTGGTTCCAGGGTGAAGAGTCGGCCCTGCGTGTGGCCTCGGGTGCAAGCGTGTCTCTTGACAGTGCTTCGTAAACCCAAGTCCCCTCCCGAAACTTGCCAATAGAGCAGTCCAGTCCAGGGAGCTGGAGGCCTGGGAGGCAGGAGAGACATGTTATGACCTTCAGGACTGCTGGCCTTTTGGCTTTTTAACTGCATGCCTGCACTGTTTCCGGACACAGATATGGCAATAAAGCAGGAGGCCTTGGAGTTTCTGGTCATTCCCGGTTTGCTCAGTCACTAGCTGCAGAGGGGAAATCACAGCCCTTGGGAACTGGAAGGCTTTCCTGACATTCTGAAGCTTGGTGACCGTGTCCACAGCCCTCTGGTCCTGCTCCTCCTGCCTGTCCAGCCTTCATGCTGCACAGCAGCCCAGTCCCCACACTGGCCTGGATGCTGTCCACAGACCCAGAGAGTGGCATTGCCCTTGTCCAGAGAGGGCTCCTGACCACAGCAGGCTGAAGAGGCCCTCCTGGCTTGGGCTGTCCTTGTCCTTGAGGCAGGCAGTCCCATAGCAGGTGCCAGGGAGTGGCATAAGCATCCTGGGGTGGCTGGGCCAGGCGCAGAGGATGGGTGCAGGAGAGGTTAGAGGCAAGGGCAGAAGAGAGACCCAGGAGAAGGGGGCCATGGTCAGGAGGTTCCAGGTCACCTGACCTTCTGTGCTAGTCACCCTCAGTTCCACAGGGGACCCTGGATACCTCTCCTTTTGCAGAAGAAATGGGTAAAGACATGGTGCCAATCTCCAGGTGCCCTGGGGCCTGTCAGAAGAGCAGACGTCTGAGCACAAGGTAGAGATTATGACAGGGTGCCAATTCGCACCCAAGGGTCAGGTGACATGGCTCTGAGAGTCCCTATGTGGAAAACCTGCAAATCCAGACAGTTTGATTTCTTCCTTTCCAATATGTATCCTTCTGTTTTCAAAGGAAAGGTGCAGCAGGAATGAAGGCGAACAGGCAGGCAGAAAGAGAGGAGGGAGAAGCTTTTTATTTTTATTTTAAATTGTTCATGTTGGTTGTTTCCCTGGATCCAGGATGCAAACACTTGGGATGTAAGTGGACTGCACTGGACCTGAGGCGGTGAACCCAACCTCTGCTCCACCAGGGTGCACCTGTTTCTCTTCCTTTGAACACGGTGACACCGTCCAGCACACAATGACTGGGGTGCTGCGAGCAGACTTCCTTGCCTTGGTCTCCATTTGGGAGAAAACAGTCATCGCTTGGCTCTATGTTCGCTAAGGATCTTCGTAATGTTTCATCAGACTGAGAAAGTTCTCTTACTCCTCGTTTGTTGAGGATTTTTATCAGGAAGGGGTGTTGAATTTTGTCAAATGTTTGTTCTGCATCGTTTCCACTCACGTTTCATTAGCAAAGCACATCAGACCTGCCCTGAAGTGGCAGGACAGCAGCTGGAGGCCACAGAGGTGGCAGGGAGAGTGGACCAAACCTCGGTGGTGTCCAGCTGGGGTGTCCTGGGGCCGCCATCTCCCCCACCCTCCGCCCAGCCGCTGGCTGGATGTCCAGGGACAGCTTCCTCGCGGTGTGTCCCGACCCAGCCACCAGGGAAGGGCGCATCTAGGACCAGCAACCGTCGGTCTGGATGACTGGTTCCCCGTCCGGGGGGAATGAGGCCCTCCAGGTCCAGGCTGCGGCACGCCCCGGCACCCCAATGAACAAGCTGGAAAACGAAGGTGCAAGGGAAGTTGACTTTGCACAAAGGTCCCCGACAAGTGAGGGAGGCCCCAAACCGAGGGGTGAACTTCCCGTTCTCACCGGCTTCCTGTAACCTGGGGACCGGCCCAGCCCCCTGAGGCGCGAGCTCCCGGGGCGCAGGCAGACGGCCGAGCCGTGCTGGGGGGCGCACACGCGGGTCCCGGCAGGGAAGACCTGAAGCAGCACCGCCCGCCGGCACCCCGTGCGCCCCCATTTGGTTCAAAGGCTCCGGTCCCGCCCCGCCGGCCCCGCTCCCCTTTGATGTGCGGATGCGCCTGGAAGCGCCACCTGGCACCTGGGACTGCGATAAAGCGCCGCCGGCCGCCGGCCCCCAGACGCGCCGCGCCGCCACGGCCCAGCCCCTGTGCCCGCCGCCCGGGCCCGGGCCCGAGCCGCTGCCAGCCGGCTGGGACCCCGCGCGGCCGACGCGCTGCGCCGAGAACCGCGGCCCCGGCCGGCGCAGCGGCAGCGAGCGCGAGAAGCTGCGCATGCGCACTCCGGCCCGAGCGCTGCACGAGCCGCGCCCTCTGGGCTGCCCGCTCTGCCCCGACGACGGCCCCGCGCGGCGGCAGGTGCACGGTGGCCAGAGTCTGGGCCCCGCGGGCCTCGCCGCCGCGTCGTGGGGGACCCCGCCCGCGCGAGCCCCTCCCGGGAGCGTCGGGCAGCGGCCTCCTCGTGGCGCCCGGCTGCCCGGCCAGCCTGCGCGCTCCCAGAGTGACGTGCCAGCTGTGCCCGGGCGCCCAAGCGGGTAGCCAGGCAGGGAGAGGACGGTAGGGGACGCGCGGCGGCGGCCAGTGCTGAGGGCCATGCTGTTCTGTCCCCACAGCTCCTCCCCGGCGACGTGCTGGCCCTGCTGGAGACCTGGATGCCTCTCTCGCCCCTGGAGTGGCCGCCGCCCGAGTAGTTGAGTGACGACGTCCATCTCGCACCGTCTGAGAACCGCGGACGGTTTGGCCACAGTCCCTTCGAAACTGCTCGCCAGGCCCCCTTCCCTGGAAGAAGAGGGCCCGGCCATCCGCCATGGGCATTTCTGAGCTTGAGCCCATTCCCACCTGGCCGACTCCGCAGCCCTCCCACGAGGGCGGCACCCTCAGGCGCTGGAGTCGCTGCCCGGAATGTATTTATTTATTTGTGAATAAACTGCGCTGGTGTCAGTTGGCCGTTTCTTCGTCCTGTGCGCCGATAGGGTCCCCTCCGGTTCCAAAGACGGAGGAGCAACGGGCTGGGCCCTCTCCTTGCTCCCAGGGCCAATCTCCTGTTCTCGGTGGGCAAGCCTGCGAGGGTGGGGGCGCCTCCTAGCGAAACAGGTAGCTGGCCAGGAGCTGATGAAGTCAAAGTTCCCCGCAGGACACCTGGTTGCCAGGGAGTTCCTGCCGGTCGCAGGGACCTTCCACGTTTTATGCCCGCTTTACCGAAGAGCAATGGAAGACACAGGCCCGGTGCCCAGATGGGGCGCCAGGGCCCAGCTCACCTGGGACTCTGGGACCCCAGTGGCACCAGCGCCAAGCCATTGTCTCCGCCTTCCAGAGTCCTTATTCCCGTCATGTCCAAGCGTCCCGGGTTGACCTGGGTTCCCATCATTCCCATCACTCCCTTCACTCTGGTTTCTCAAATGAGATTTAGCGTCATCAGATAGCACCAGTGGGCCTGTCCTGGGTTTAATAACCTGAAGAGGCCTCCCTGGGGTGGGTGCATCCACAGCCACTGGCTGATCGGGACGTTCACTGAGGGCCATGTTCCCAGACAAGGGCTGGATGCGCCCTTTGGGGGAAGGGAGACCCCGAGTCCAGGAGGAGCCTGGGCTCGGGTGGGGGGAGGCAGCTCTGCCCAAGGGACCCTCAGCCTCTGTGGACACCACTTCTCCCCTCGCTCCTTCCTCAGATTTGAAATACAGGCCTTGGTATTTGTTTTTAATCAAGAGCTTTGAGATATAATTCACGCACCTTAAAATCCACCCCTTTAAAGTATACAGCTCATGGCTTTGGTGCATTCAGAGTTGAGTAACCATCCCCACCACCTCATTTTAGAGTATTTTCATCACCCCCCCGCCCAAGAAACCCTGTACGCACTACACCACCGATCAATTTCTGAGGATTGTCACGTCTGGACAGTTCTTATCAATGGAAGCTGTGCCCTTGTGTGTCTGCTCAGTGCTGTCTCCCTGTAACCACTCCTCTGTCTTGCCCAAAAGCATCCGGTAGACTCAGAGCTCATGTCCAGCGCTGCCCAGCTCAGGAGGGCAGGACTGCGCAGCGGGCTGGCGGCACTGATCTGCGGTGTGTGCACCCCCCCAGCCCCTGGCTGCAGAGAGGGAGACAGGGCCCTGGGGAGCGGGGCCTCCCAGCTGAAGTTCGCCAACTCCCCAGCACCTCCACCCCATGTTGCTCTCTCCCCACAAGGACCCTAAGTGGGCTAGGTCTCCAGGAGCCTACTCAATTTAGAAAAATCTATTTGCATGGCAAAGGCCCTGGGGTTTAGGATGGGAATTAAAGTGATTAGCAAGTCTTTTCACAGATAAGTGGGGCTCAGCGCCAGCCCCCCTCCTGCAGAGAGCCTGGCCTCCCTCTCCCCACCAGTCCACTGTTTATTAGCACCTGGGTGTGAATTTTCATTAACACATCCCCGCTAATAAGACTGGGTGGGTGAGGGGGGTGGCCTCCCCCACCTCGCACCCCCGGCCCCTTCCTGGGCCAGCCCCACCCCTGGCAGAGACCCACACCCAGTGGGGGCCTGCCTGTAGCTCAGCACCTGGAGAGGTGACCCTGGTAGAAGCATATTGGCAGGACGGAAAGTCAGGGCAGGAAGAGGCAACAAAGCCGGACATTTCTGGATGAGAGCCAGAGGGCACCCAGATGGGACCCGGAGCCTTTGCACACCGGCCCGTCTCAGGAGACACAGCTGACTGGGCGCACACCTGCTGCAGGGTGTGGTGAGGTGGCGGCCACAGACCAGGTTCTGCGTTGAGGGCCGTCCCATCACCATCCGCTGCGGGAGCCGCAGGCGGTGCACTAGCTGTTCCGCAAAGCGGCCCCCGGAAAGGCCTGGGAGCTGTCAGGCGCCAGCACATGGTACTGGGGCAACGGCTGTGGGTGGCAGTCACCCAGCTCTGTCTTGGACTAGCCTGGCCGGACACGGGGTGCAGACAAGGACGCTCTGGGCACCCCTTGGCCACCAGGGCACGCGATAGCAGGACCTGCTGTTAGCTGAGCACACAGCTCCCTCCAGCGACCCTGAGCTACAGCGAGGCTGCTGCTGGCACGATGGTTCTACACTGCGATGTGCATCTGAAGACAGGCCTGGGGCACCAGGCACCCAGGCCACCGGGCACAGGGTGAGGAAGGTCCTGCGTGCTAGGCTGACGGCAGGCTGTCCTGGCCCGAAGTGCAGCACACTTGGCCTTGGTGGGCGGGGGGCCCTGGAGAGCACCGCCGCCCAGGTGCCACTCAGGTCACGTATTACTGATAAACAGGCCCATCCGAGGGGCACAGGGAGCGCCCCCTAGCGAGAAGGGGTGGCAGGATGGATCAGATACAGCAGCCCCTGCAGCAGCACCCTTCCCACAAGGCCAGGGGCTCTTTGGAATGCCCTCCTCCCCCAGGCACCGACCTGCTGTCCCCACGATCTAGGGATCCAAGGTCTTGGTGCTTCTGGGGCTCGTCCCCAGGGGGCAAGGGCTTCTTTGGGGGGTCAAAGGCCCAACCTGCTCAGCCCCAGTGGTGTAGTTACCCACTGGGCCCCGCCCAGGGCTTGGCCAGGTCTCACGCGCTCAGCGCACAGGTCTGAAATGAGGAGTGGCCGCTGTAGAGGGTGACAGGGCCCTCTGCGGGGTGGGGTATCACGCCATTAAGCCGCCTGTGTATGGAACAACAAAAGACCCCAAATAGCCAAAGCAATCATGAGAAAAAAGAAGGAATCTGGAAGGATTACACCTCCAGACTTTGAACTATATTACAAAGCAACAGTGATCAAATTGTATGGTACTGGAATAACAGAGGCACAGACCAGTGAAAGAGAACTGAATCACCAGAAACTGACCCACTCACATACAGTCAATTAATCTATGACGAAAGAGTCAAAAGCATTAGATGGAAAAAGGAAAGTCTCTTCAACAAACGGTGTTGGGAAAACTGGACAGCCGCATGCAAAAGAATGAAGCCAGACCCCCTCTAACACCATTCACAAAAGTCAACTCAAAATGGATTAGAGACTTGGACATAAGACCAGAAACCATGAAGCTCTTAGAAGACAACATAGGAAAGACTTTCCATGACATCAGTCGTAGAGAAGCCTTTGGGGACTCAACTCCACCATCAAGGGAAACAAAAAGAAAAATAAACAACTGGGACTACATCAGACGAAGGAGCTTCTTCACAACAAAAGAAAACATCACCAAAACCAAAAGGAAACCTATTAACTGGGAGAAGATATTTGCATGTGATATTTCTGACAAAGGCTTAATATCTAAAATACACAAAGGACTCATTAAAACTCAACAACAGAAGAAAAGGCAGTTTAATAAAAAAAAACGGGAGGAGTGACTGGAGAGACACTCTTCTGAAGAGGATACACAAATGGCCAACAGGCACATGAAATTATGTTCCTACTCGCTGGCCATCAGGAAATGCAAATCAAAACAATAGTGACATATCACCTTACACCTGAAAGACTGGCTATTATCTGAAAGTCTGGAAACACAAATGCTGGCGAGGATGTGGAGAAAAGGGAACGCTTTGCACTGTGGGTGGGAGTGCAGATTGGTGCAGCCCCTGTGGAGAGCAGTGTGGAGATTCCTCAAAAAACTGAAGATGCAAATCCCATGTGATCCCGTCATTCCACTTCTGAGCATCCACCCAAAAGATACAGAAGCACCATCTGCAGAGATGTCTGTGTCCCCATGTTTACTGCGGCCATATTCACAACAGCTAAGAACTAGAAATTGCCTAAGTGCCCAGTGTCAGGTGATGGATGAAGAAGACGTGGTCCACATACACAGTGGAACACACACAGCCCTGAGAAAAGATGAAGCCCTGTCATTTGATCAACATGGATGGATCTACAGGGACGGGTACTCAGTGAAACAAGTCAGAAGAAGAAAGACTGACACCAGATGACCTCGCTCACAGGTGGACTGTGAACAGACAAAACAAAGGAGCAGATGAAACAAAACCAACCCCTGGACACTTGCAACAGACCTGAGGTGACCAGTAGGGACGGGGACAGCGGGGGGAAATGGTGGTGGAGCCCCCTGGACACTGGGGAAGGACACTTGGTGACTTGGTGAAGGGCAGGTGTGTGGACATATAGCTAAGAAATGGAGAACCTATACATAGGGAATTATTTCAATGTGTTTAATAATCATCACAATAAAAATGAATTAAAAAATAAAGACGCCTGTGCAGTCCCTGGGGACGCGTAGCAACGCCGTCGCAAAGCCTCGGTGAGGGCGCCTTGGCAGAGGCTTCTCGAGGGGCCGGTGGGGGCCAGGCCACTCAGCACCTGCTGGTCTCGAAGGAACCACGCGGTGTCCTCAGAGAGGCAGGTGGGGGCCCAGGGCCACTCTTCTCGCAAAGGTAGTTTCTGGGGAAGACAAAGGCACCTCTCTATCCCCTCCTGTGTCCCCAGACCACCCCCGCCTTCTCTAGGGTTCTCAGTCAGCAGTGGCGCAGTTCTCACCTGCAACCTTGCCTGGCCCTACCCTGCTGTCCCACCATGTGAGCCTGGGCCCCTGAGGGGCTCCAGAGGGTCCCGAGCCAGTGCAGCGGGAATGGAGGTGGGTGGAGAGCGAAGGGGGTTCGTAGCAGCTGGGGTGGGCTGGGGTCTGGGCCCTCCTGGGCCTAGGGGGTGACTTTCCCCATGGGCTGGAGCCCCGGAGGAAACCCTGCCAGGCCTGGATTGGGCGGGGACTCAGCCTCTCCGTTTATTTGGGGACGAGTGGGTTCGGGGTGGAAAGCGCCTCAGACAGCACCTCTGGCCTTGCTGGCTCCCTGCAGGGCCCCGACTGCAGTCCCTGGGCTGAGGCCTGCGTCACCGGGTCCACACCGAGGCTGCTGCCAGAGCCATCTCCCAGCTCTGCACGGCGGTCACTTCCTGCTGTCCTCTCGCTGGAGGAGCAGGGAGCACCGCCGAAGCCGGGTCCACTGCTCCCCATCCTTGACCACGTTCCCCTCCAGTCTCTGCAAACTGTGGGTGAGAGGAGCCTGCTGGAGCTGGCCAGGTGCCAGGTGGAACGAGGCATCTGAGCTGACAAGACACTCTCGCCATGATGGCATCCTCATCTTTGTCCTCGGGACCCCACCTGGCTCTGGAGGTGCCGGAGGCGTCTGGGGACTCGTCAGTGACAGGTCTACACTCAAGAGCTCAGACTGTAGGTACATAGTGCTAGACCCCGAGCGCCAAAGTGCCCTGCAACGCCTGAGCCCCGGGGGTGACAGGCACGGCGTGGTGGGTGCTGGGAGGACCAAGCGACAGAAAGAGCCCCCTTCTCCCCAGCTCAGTAGGGCGACAGGGGCACGAGAGAAGTTGCAGCTGGCATGTAAGTGCATGTAAGCTCAAGAGAGGCCAAGTGCAGAAAGGAGGGAGAGAGGGACCCTGCCTGGGGCTCACAGCGGAGACCTGGAGCTGGGGCTTTAAACGAAGTGACAAAGAAAGTGTGTTAGGTGCAGAAAACTGAGAGAAGCCAGGCCTGTCTGCCTGCAGGGGCTCCCCCAGTGCCCCCTCAGCACAAGAGGGAGCAGGGACATCGGGGTGGGGGTGGGAGACACTGACTGCAACTTGGGTCTGTCTGAAGGCCCTGTCTGGGGACACCACGTGTCTGGTCTTCAAAAAAACACTGTTTAACGTACACAAGCATTAAAGTATTCCTGCAGCAGGCAGGAAGAGAGAGGAGGAAGAAGCCTTTGTTTGTATTTATGGCTGTTCCTTCGGCCCCAGGTCTTGAACCTGGGTTCTTGGAATGGATGTGGACTGTGCTCAGACAGAGGCGGCGGACCCAGTCGCTACTCCACCAGGGCTCCCTAAACTAGAACTGGCTTTGAAACAGCACCACGAAGACCAGTGCGCCTGCACAGAAGACGCGCGCGACTTTAAGACCTGATAGAAACACGTGCTGTGGGCCGCAGCTGGGAGAGCACCTGGGGGCCGGCGCAGGGCAGGTGGGGGCGCAGAGGGAGCGTGGATGTGGGAGCCCGGCTAGGAGCCACCCCTAATTTCCACCCGGGTAGTGAATTGGGAACAGCACCAACTCTCGTGCTCACCCACCTCTCCGGAGGGGTCACTGGAGTCCCCACAGGCCAGCCTGTGCACAGGCCACTCCCAGCAGGCCCCGGGGGTGCAGGTGGGCAGAGCCTGGGCCTGGGGTGCTCTGACTTCCACGGGGGTGGACTCTGGTTCTCTCTGCTTTCTGTCTCCACATTCTGGCCTGTGACCTGAAGTTTGATCAGCCAGAGGTGACAGACACCAAGTCGGACGGGGAGTGGAGCCCGCGGGAACGGTGCCCCCTTCAAAGCCTGAAGGCAGGCCGGGGCTCATGCTGGCAGTTGGCAAGGTCAGTGCTGGCTTTGGGAACACAGTTTGGACAGACTAGAGCCTGAAACTTTGAAGCCACTGTCTTAAAGTGTCTCCTAGTTTTAGGGTTGTGGAAACTGTTTCAGACACAAGGAACAAATAGGAAAAAAGAGGACTGAGATCTCCGGACAGGTGTACAAACAGCGGCAGTGAAATCTCCGGGCTGCGGACATACGGGTGTTGTTCGCTAACGTCCTTTCAAAGCCATGGTGGGTCTGAGAATGTTCATGGAATGTTGGGGAAGCCCAGACATCAGCCAGCAGACCAGGAAAACCTCTTTAAAGAAACCATGTACTGCTGGGACTGACTCAGAAGATGGGTTCCCCCCGGACGCAAGTTCCACTGAGACTAGGCCCCCGGAAAGGTCCTTCAAGGGTCCCTGACCACACAGCGCAGCCCGTCCCCGTCCCGTCAGCCCCTGACCAGCCCCCTGGCCCGCAGGCTGGTTTGCAGGGTGGGAAGGGGGAGGTGAGAGTCCTTCCTGTGCCACTGGGACGCGGACGGGCCTCTGCGGTCCCAGGGGTGGGAGAAGGTGCAGAAGAAGGGCTCTTCTCCTTGGCCAGAAAGCAGCCCGCAGTCAGCGAAGACACCCGGGGAGAGGCCAGCAGAAGCGCGCTGACCTTGCCCGGCGGTGCCGCTGGGTCACGGGTTATTCATGTTTTCCTTTGTGGGACACATTTTCCGATTTCTGCAAGGGCGTCTGTAACGCACAGCAGGAATGACAAGCACAGTTTCACAGCGCGAACCTCCATCCTGCTGGTAGCCTGGCACCTGGAGCGGCGTTCCTGGGCTGAGCGGGGTTCAGCGGGGTCGGGGCACTGACTCCGCGTCACCCGGGGTGCTGGGGACGGAGGTGTCCTGGTCGGTCGGTCGGGCCCTCGGGCAGGCGGTGTGAGGGCCCGCGGCCTGTTCCCGAGCTGGCTTCTGGGTAAAGTGGGGCAGGGGAGGCTCGCACTGGCCGGGCCAGCAAGGAGGGTTAGACGGAGAGGACAGGGCTGAAACAAGCTCTTGGCCGGGCTCCGGCCTCCGCCGGCGAGAGCACCAGAGCCGCACGCAGGACCTCGGCCGCAGGAGCACGGCCCCGCTGCGCCACACCTGCTGCGACTCTGCTAAAGTTCAAATGTTCCCAAACAATGTTTAGCTTCTGCAGAAACGTTGCAAATGGGGACAACACAGACCCCCCACCCCGCCGCTACTTCCGTTGCCCAGATGTAACCGCTGCTGCTGGTGCCTCCGCAGCGGTGGCCACACCGCCCACGGGGTTCCATCGCCTCTACCCAGGGCTCTGAGACTCCACACCGACGACGGAAAAGCCGCTCTGCTCGCTCGACCCGGGCCGCCCGGGGCCTGCAGGCGGGAGCTGTGGCCTCCTGACAACCCCGCTTAAATTCTGCAGCCCTGGGCGCACCCTGGTGGCCGAGCGGCCAGTGCGTCCAGACAGCCTCACTCCCGCCCAGACCCAGAGCCACGCCTGCAGAAGAACTAAAACGAACTACGAAACAGAAGTTTAAGAAGTGCTTTTCCTCTCTTCCTCTCTTCCTGCCTTCCTGCTCGCCTTCGCTCCTGCCTGCACCTTTCCTTTAAAATAAAAAATACTCTTCAGTTGCATCTCCCAAGAACAGTCAAGGGTTATGAAGGTCAAAACAAGAAACCTCCGTGTGTGCGCCCCTGGAGACTGGGGGTAAGTCCACTGCGTGCAGTCCACACGCATCCCAAGGTCCCAGGTTCAAGACCCAGGCTCAGGAAGAACAAGCAAAATGAACACCAGGATAAGGAACTACTAAATAAAACAGACTGCTTCTTCCTCCTCGCTGCCTGCCTGCTTTCACTTCTGCACCTTTCCTTAAAAATGGAGAAACCTCCATGTGAGGACAGCCCAGTGTTCTTGCAAGTCTTCAACCAGGGAAATGTCAGAGTCCCGTCTTCACTGTCCTCCTCTCCTCGCAGGGTCTCCTGTCCCCAACCGGGGGAAGGACCCAAAGGCAGCAGAACGAGCTGTCACAGGGGCTGTGCTGCCCCCTGCTGGGGATGGGTAGGTTCCCAGGCACCATGCTGATCTGAGGAGCAAGCACCGTAATGCTGGAACCTTCCATTTCCCCCAGGACCACCCTGTGCCTGTCTTTCCACGTATTCTCTCTCAGATACCTCCAACACCTAAGGGTCAGGAATCACTGAAAAATCCAGAAGATGGCTGTGAGGGAGTGAGGAGCTTCCTGAGGGGTTAAGGAACCCACCAGGTCTCATGGTCGGTCGTGAAGGTGGGGCCCCAGCCCCACCGGTGTCCTCACTATGCACTGCTCTTGAGGACAGAGGAGGGGAAGTGGTAGTGAGGGCCCCGGAGCCATCGCAGAGCGCCAGGCTCCTGCTGGGGGCCGGGCCACATGGCTCCCTCCCAACAGGCGGGGGCTGAGGGCCCAAGGCCCACGGTGATCCCAAGCACAGAAACTGCTCAGGTCACGCCAGGGGCCTCCCTAGGAACTTAGAGACCCCTGATCTGTCTGTGTGGATGGGGGTCTGAGGGAGGAATCTCCCCCGAAGGTGGGTTTAAATGCTGAAAGGCTCCGTCTGGACGCAGCCCAGGGGCAGGGACCCAGGGAGACCTACCTCTTCTGGAGGAAGCCCTCGCATCTTTTCTCCAAGGGCAACTCCCGGCAGAAGGCCGTGGTGTCCGAGGAGGTGTCCCTCAGGCCGGTTTGCGAGGTGGTGCCGTTCCGTAAGGGGTTTTGCAGGAGCGGGTAGGACTCGAGATTAAAGTAGAAAACAGAACTGAGGCTGTCCTTGGGTCTGTCGGTGGGTTCGACTTCATCCGGAGGGTCCTCTAGGAGGAAAGGAGGAGCTGCGGGAGGGCGGGCCTGGCGGCTCCGTGTCCGCCTGTTCGGTGGCCTGGGTCCGGGGGCCCTGGCCTGGCGTTTTGTCTAAGTGTCCAGTGAGGACGAGGGGGCAGGATCCTTTCGGCCTGTGCTGGAGAGGCATGAAGAGAGCGGGAGCTTGTGGGCTCACCCTGTGCTTTGCGAGGGGCCCGAGAAAGTCCAGGGAACAGCCCCCAGGCCCCGTTCATACCTCGGAGTATGAAATACGGGTGGTCTGAAGACACCACGAACACCGGCTTCCAGGGGACCAGCAGCCGGCGGGGCCTGGGGGGAGCGAAGGCACAGACGGTCTGAGGCTTGGCCACGTCCATCAGGTGCAGAGAGCCGTTTCTGTAAAAGATCAGCACCTGCGGGCAGAGAGCGGGGCGCTGGGGACCTCTCTGCTGGCCACTGGCCCCGGACGGAGTGAGTCGCAGAGTCACAAACGGGACAGAGAGACAGATCCGCTCCGGGCCCCACCCCGGGACCCTGGCGGGGCGCTCAGTGTCCACGGAGCCACTGTCAGTGCCAGGCTGTGACCGGGTCCCTCCCCTGACGTGCTCCAGGGCCTCTCAACGCCCTCCTCTCCCGAAACCTCAGAACAACTAAATTGCCCGAGTCCTTAGAAGGTGGCCTTGACCCTCCATCCTGCCCCAGCCGTCCCCACCCCCTCAAGGTCCCCGAGGCGCCAGGCCGGCTCTGCTCCTCCCTTGCCTGGCTGCCTTCTGCCCTCCAGCCACAGCTCAGTTTCCCTTGGGCCCTCGACTCTGCTGCATTGACGCTTTTGTCTTCCTCAAACTCTTGCCTGAAGCATCCGGTGGCCCTCGTGGCTCTCCTGGGGTGTCCCTCTCTGTCCTGAGAGTGCTGGTGCCACCCCAGGGGCCCTCTTCTCTACTCACCTCCTCTGACTAGGGGCACCTTCCGGGCCCCATGGCTTCCACCACCACCAGCCAGCAGGGGGCAGACTCTCCCTCTCCCCCCAGGCCAGTCCCTTCAGCGCCCCCACCACTGAGCCAGGCCGGCTCAGCAGCGCAGCGGGCAGCCTCCAGTTGTGGCCTCCTCCTCTGACTCTCCACCCTCTCTGTCCTTCCCTGAATGAGTTGATCCCTGGCTCCAGCTCCCCTCTGGCTTCAAGCCGAACCCCATAGCCGGGGCCTGTCTCCTCCCTCTGCACCCCTGCAGCAACTCCAGCGTCCCCAGGGCCTGGGACATGCGTGCTTGCCTACCTCTGAAGGAGGAGCAGCCTTCTTAGACCACCCCCCACCTTAGCTCAGCTGTCCTGTCACTCCCTGGGAAGCACCCTCCCTGCTGCAGGCTGGGTCAGGCCACTCCTCCCTCTGTGGCCTGGCGTGCTGTGTCCCAGCCCTTCCTGGAGACTAGGGCAGCTGGGGGCCTTGTCCACCTTCTCAACAGAACTGTGAGCGCCACCAGGGCAGGCCTCCTGCTGGCACCTGTGAACCACAGCCAGCCCAGAGCCTGGCATGTGGTTGGTCTCCAGCAAGTGCTGTTGGAAGGAAAGTGAACACATTCCCTGAGGAGGATGAGAGACAGTAGGAGCCTACCATGCCAGGCAAGGTTGGGAGCGGGGCCACTGCACAGATGGCTTCCTCCGGGTGCTTTACAGGCCTGCACGGAACAAGACACCGATGGTCATACCCGAGGGGACTGAAGGTTTGCATTCCTCTCCTACATACATGTCCTGCAGAGCGTCTTGTCTGAGAGCAACGGGAAATGGTGAGCCTACTTATGGCAGCAAAGTGGCATCAGCCAGCTCTCCACTGGTGGAGCGCCTCAGTTGCTGGGCACACTCTACCACGGGGTCCCAGGCACGGAAAGAAGAGAAGGGCCGCCACACACGCCAACAGCGTGACGCTCACAAACAGTGAGCAAAGCGAGTGACGAGTTGGACAATACACAGAAGACGATTCCAGTAACATGGTCCTTAGACATACACGGCTGACGGACGCACAGCTTGGGGATCCGACGTGGACTGGTTAGTTCTCAGGGGAAAGCGAAGGAGCAACAACTTTAGGAAGATGGCGCAGTACCTGGAGGGGAAACTGGCCATGGTATTTGCCCATATATTTGATGCCTGTCAAAAGCCGGAGACAGGTATGAGCACAGATGGGCTCTGTCCACGGAACCCAAACAGAAGCCTGGAAAGGGCGCCCACCCGGCCGCCTTCCCTTGCTCTGGGAACTCAGGCTCCGGGTGATGAAGGTGCAGACTGCCTGAGAGGAGGCCACGGCCGGAGAGCCACCGGGTGCTGGCCGCCAGCCTGCCTCCTGCTGCTGAGCGTGAGGCCATCCCAACCGCCAGCCCCTCGCGGGACCCCCAGCTGCCTCAGGCACAGGTGAGCACGGGCAGGACCCGTGGAAGAAGGGCCCACGGGCCGAGCGCACAGCGCCCCTACCGAAGCGCAGGCTACGCAGGGGCGCTTCTGAAGCACTCACATTTGGGGCTGGTTTCCTAAGCAGCAATGCTGTGAGGTGGTTACCTTTGGGGAGAAGAGAAAGGCTGTGATGGGGAAGAGGGGCAGGGTCTTAGCTGGACTGGAGAGTCTACTTCTTTTCTCTTTCTCTCTTTAAAGGAAAGGTGCAGGCAGGAGCGAAGGTGAGTAGGCAGGCGGGAAAACAGAGGAGGAAGAAACATTAATCTTATTTAGTTGTTCATCTTGCTTGTTCCCCGCTGGCCCTAGGTCTTAAACCTGGGGCCTTGATGTATGTGGACTGTGCTGACCAGAGGCAGAGGACTTAACCACTAAGCCACCAGATCTATCTCTTAAGCTTGGTGAAGGGTACAGGGGAGATGATCTCATTATTTTTCATAATATATGAGATTTGTATGCATATAATATTTCACAATTTTAAAGAGACCCTTGGGGAAACTGATAAAGTCCCTTGGACAGAAATAACCCTCTTATTGTCATGTGGGAGAGGAAAGATGACATCGATTTTGTTAGGAAAGCTACATACACGGCCAACCCCCAGCAGCTCCGAGTGACTCCAGGCCAAACTGGTCGCCTCGCGCGAAGGCGGCGGTGGGCCCATCCCGCCTGGGCACAGACCTGTCAATAACCAGGTTGAGGGAGGGTCCTCTTGTCCCCTCGGCTGCAAGCAGGTGGAGGGAAGCATCAGCGCACAGCACCACGCATTGCATCTGGGACTTCACCGGGCCCCCAGGGAACACGTTCTGTTCCTCGCGGACCAGGAAGAACTTCAGGAAGTGGATGCTTTGGCAGACACACCCCTCGGGAAGAGCGATGACTCCCAGGAGGAGTCCTAGAGAAAGCAGCAATGCCGGCAGGTCAGAAAGGGGCTGCAGATGCCACCTGGTGCGGGGTATGAGGACGGGGTGGCCGGAGGGTGGGAGCAGCAGACGTGTGGGGTTGGGGGGGCTCCCCTGTAGGGGGAGGGGCTGGCGAGGGTGGCGCCAGCACCGCGGGGAAGTGGGGGTGTCCACCCTGCCTGGACCTCACTCCCGCTGACCCACAGAGGTTTACTGACATCCAGGGGAGGGACAAGCCACGGGACAGGGCTTGTGAAATGACAACCTTTGGCCTTAAGCGGGCTTTCTCCACTCCAAGAAGAGAGGTCAGTTCCATGAGAGGCCTCAGGGACTTCTGAGCCTCTGAGGGACAGTGTCCCCCCACCCCCCGAAGCCCCCCGCAGATGCAGATGGACCACCCATGAGCAGGTCTGCATGGACCTGCCAGACCCCCCATGGCCCCGAGCACACGTACCCCCATCTGGTCTCGGGTTCCCTCCCTGGCACCCCCGCCTCAGCTCCCAGAGAGCGCAGCGACCACTGACGCGGTCATTGCTGTCAGAAAGTTCGGGAGCGGGAGGCCTTGGGGAAAGCAGCTTCCATAGATGGGCTCTGTACCCACAGCCACCCTGGATGCCGGGAGCCCGGCCCCCAGGGGGGTGCTGCCTGCCCAGCACACCCCCCTCAGCACATGCGCCTCAGCACACCCTGCAGAAAGAGGGGTGGAGGAGGCTGGGTCGCAGGACATTGGGGTGCTGGATGGGACAGCAGGGCGGGGTCCAGGGCCGGAGCAGCACCAGCAGCCACCCAGGAATGGGAGGCACGGCCAGTCTGCTGGTGCTTGCCGAGTGAAGGGTGAGGAAGGGCCCCGGGGTGAGGGTGAACTCGGCCCCCAGGCTTCAGGGCAGGTGGCGCTCACCTTCGGCCAGGTCCCACAGCGTGAGCACGCCGTCCTCGCAGGCCAGCACCAGGAACGAGCCGCAGGAGCTGAGCTGGGACACGGCAATGGGTGCAGCACAGGGCCACACGCCCTCAGCGTCTGGGGGGACAGCATGCACCAGCTACCCCCAGACCTCCCTGCCACTGGACAAGCTGTGACCCTGACGTGCTGGGCCCTCTCCCTGCCTCTCCCTGCCTCGCCTCAGCTCCTCCCACAGAGCTGGGCTTCACTGGGGCTAGCGCGGGCGCGGCCTCCTGTGCCTGCTGCATTCTCACCAGGATCCCAGGGGGTGCTTTCATAGCCCCCATGTTACAGATGAGGAGACCGAGGCGGGCAAGCGAGCGACGCGCTCGGGTCACGCAGCTGGTGAGCAGTGTGGAGTCATTTGACCTGCGCCATGCAGGTCAGACACGCCTCTTCCAGGGTCACAGTCAGATGGAACCGAAGTTACAGCCCAGGGAACCATCACAAGGCCACCTGCTCACCGACTGCCTCCAGGGGTTAGAAAACCTCTGCCTGCCTCCTCAGGGCTCCCACTGCAGAAGCTGGGTCCTGCGCCTTACAGCGGGGCGCAGTGCACAGGGATGGTGGAAACAGCAGAGAAGACGGACGGGCCGTGGGGCGGGGGGCCATGGGCCATGGGGGCGCCTGGACGCGCTTGCAGTTAGGGGGTGGCAGCTGAACCTCTGACGCCGACCTGCCCTCTTCTTACCTCAGCTGCCTAAGAAGCCCTGTGCTCTGTCTCTACTGACTGTGGGGTCACAGCACAGCCACCGAGCCACCCGCTCTGCCGGCCTGGCCTCGGAGCCTAAAGCTGCTAGTGCGACCTGCTCTGAGGCGACCCAGGCCCACCCAGGCCCACCCAGGCCCACCCAGCAAGTACCGACTTTATCCTTCAGCGTGCGGTGGAGCGAGTAGAAGAAGAAGTTGTGACTCCCGCTCCAGTGGACGCCGAGGACACAGGCCACGCCTGGGGAAGAGCAGCGGGGAGGGTGTCATGGAGGAAGTGCTGGCCTTTGCTTAGGAGTGTGCTTGCCCGGGAAGTGTTCCTCCTGACAGGCAGCGCTCACAAAGCATGAGGGAACAGGGCCGATGCCCCAGAACGGGTTCCGAGGGCCCGCTCCCCGCCCGGCAGGGAGGACGGCACAACTGCCCCTCAGCTGCTTTCCCACCTTCTAGAAAACTCATGTCCGCTTGGCTGGCAGCCGCGGGGTGCGCTCACAGCCGCCAGGCGGTGGTCACTCCCCGAAGACAGTCCAGGCTCCGTCCAGACAGGACTGTGTCTGACAGCAGCCTGCCTTCCGCTGTCTTCCCTCCCCCACAGGTCTGCAGTGGAACTTCTCCCAGGTGACCACGCCCAGGCCCAACACCTGCTTCCATTTCCTTTACCTGGGGGGCTCCTGACTTCCGCCGGCATGGCAATGACGCAGCTGGGGAGGAGGAAATGCAGCGTGGCCATGCTGGAGAGAGAGACGCTAGTCAGGCTCCTGCGCCAGGAGATGCCGTCCGGGGCTGGGGCCAGAAGTGGGTAGTTAGGACGAGCCTGCTCAGGGCAAATCAGTCTGCGGGGGTGCAGACTGGAGGGTGGTGAGGGCCGCTGGAGCCCCCAGGCTGGAGTCTGTCCCTGGGGAGGGACCCTCAAAGCCTTGGCCTGGGTGACATGCATGAACGCTCCTGCCCCCAAGGCAGTGTGACCAGGACCGAGTGCCAGCAAGGTGGTGCTTCATAGAGAATCCCCGATTCCTGGTGCAGGGGCTGTACAGCAGTGTGGTAGGAACCCGCCACGCTGGGCGCTCCGAGAACGGGCCTGCGGCATCTCCGGTGTCTGGCCAGCCTGCAGGCCAGGAGCCCTGCCGGTTCCCGTTCAGCCACAGGGACGCGCTGTCAGGGCTCAGCCTCGGGACCGTCCTGAAGTGGGAAAGTCAAGGCCCACTGCCAGCAAGGTGAGAGGTGAGAAAGCTGCATGAAAATCCACAAGCGCAGCCTGTGAGAGGGACTGGACAGACACGGAGGAAACGGTAGTAGTGGCGACTTTCGCCTCCATCTTCGGAACGCCACCGCTCGATAATTAGGGAAAAGCCTTTTTTAAAGAGATGGCGTCATACACAAAACTTTAAAACACCCTATTTCTCGCCTCCATAGGTCTCTAGTCCTTTTTTAAGTGCACATGATCAGCTGCTATTCTAACTACACGTAAACAATTCCCATACAACTTTTCCAAAGGTCAGCGGAGTCCTCAGAAAAATCCCCAGACCAGGAAGAGCTGTGAGACCTCGGACGACCCGGGCCCTTGGCTGGTGCCTCTGTGGGCACCTGGCCGGCGGCTCACCTGACGGGCTCCTCCTGCCACTCCCCAGTCAAGTGCTTCCCGTAGGAGGCGCTGAAGAGGGCCGCCTGCTGCTCCCACTGGCTGTCCTTGATGAAGTGGTTCTGCCCGGAGCCCAGCCCACAGCAGTCTTCTATCTTTGCAAAGACCTCCAGGGGACTTTTAAACGTGGTGCCTGCGTTGAAAACATTCCAGAATTGGTCGGCCCGTCGGGCTTCCCCTTCCCGATTCCCCCCACTTCCTCCACGCTGCTCCCCACTTTCCTGCACAAGCCCTCCTCTCGGGAACCCCCCGTGCCCCGCACCCCGCCATCACCTGCTCTAGGCTGGTCTGTGAGCCCCGGGGGTCAGTCCTCTCCTGTCTGTCCTCCCCACTCGCCCACGGAGCAGAAGCAAAGCCATCTGCTGTCCTCCCTTTCAGAGCCACACTTATCCGCAGTCACTTCCTCAGCGTCTGGCTACGGCTTCCCTAGGGGCGCCAAGGAAACCGCCACCACGGCACCAGCTCAGTCAGACCCCCAGCAGCCAGTTAGCACTGCTGACAGGCTGCCTCCTAGCTTGCTTGGTTACCCGCGACCTGCCTTTAAAACGTTTCCTTGTTCTGCCAACCCCTTTATCACTCTTCCCAGTTACCTTCCATTTCCTTCTTTTTCATCTGTTCTGAAACCCACAGTAAACTTGGTGGATGTATTTTGGGGTCCACAACCCAAATTTCAGAACGCTGCTCTCTTGGGACGTTGCCCAGGAGGGCACACAGTGCCTGGGGTCCCTTTCCCCAGAGGCGACATTGCTCAAGAAACATTCCTCAGTTTCTTGCCTAATTTTCTAGAATGTTTTGATAAGCAAATGATGACGCATAATAGTGAGTGGTTCTTCAAGTGGGGCCCAGATCAGCAGGGAAGATGAACAACTAAATAAAGTTTCTGGTGCGCCCCGGTGCAGCAGGCTTTGGGTGCAGTCCACGTACATCCCAAGATTCCCGGTTCCAGCTCTGGGACCAGCAGGACCAAACAAGATGCACAGCTAAGATATAATAAAATAAACTGCGGCTTCCTCCTCTCTGCCTGCCTCTGCTCACTTTCACTCCTGCCTGCACCTTTCCTTAAAAAAAAAAAAAAGAGCTTCTTTCTCCTCTCTCTTCCTTCGGTATTTAGTTGGCATTTTAGTTGTCCCTGACCCCACCGCACCCCAGAACACGAACGTGGATCTTCGAGTTGTAAGTGAACTCAGGTTTAACACCTGAGCCACCAGGGCGTGACTTAAGCACCTTCTCATGTGTCTCTAGCCATCTGAATAATCTCTTCTCTGTTCTGTACTGGATTATCTTTTTCTTAACACTTTATGGAAAGTCTTTATATATTCTGAATATGAGCCGTTCATAAGTTTTGTTCTGCAAGTATCTCCTATGTGGCTCTTTCATGTGCTCAATGATGTCTGTAGGGTTACAAGCTCTTAACTTTAAGGACAGGTGCAGCAGCAGTGAAGGTGAGCAGGCAGGCAGGCAGGGAGCTAGAGGAGGAAAAAGCACTTTATTCAGCTGTTTACATGGGTTGTTTCCTCCTGGACACAGGACTCAAACCCAGGGGTGTGTGGTCTTCGCTGCTTCAGAGGCCACTCACCTAACTGCTGCTCCACCAGGACATGCCAGAAATGTTTAATGTAGTCAAATTTATCTTCATGCCTTCTGTGTTTTGTTTAAAATGTCTCTCCCTACCTAGAGGTCATAAAGCTATTGTTTACATGAGTTTCTGAAAACTTGACTGTCTCTTATACTTACTCCTGGGATTCATCTGGAATTTATTTGCGCATCTGGTGAGGCAGGGCTCGGGTTTCACTGCTGCTCCCAACTGGACTAGTGCTGCCCACTGAAGTGACCGTCGTTTCCCTGCTCTGCGGGGCCACCTCCGCCAGTGTACGTGCCCTTTCAGGCCCTCTCCTGTCTCCATTCTGTTTTCTTCACCTATTTTCCTATCCACTATTTCTCCATATTTCTGTACTTCCCCTCATCTTTTTATTTTCTAACTTTGAAATCAATTTTTTAAGTGAGGAAGGGAGATGAGAAAGAAGCAGAGAAAGAAGCACGGAAGGAAGGAAGGAAGGAAGGAGAGGGAGGGAGGAGAAGAGGGAGGGAGAGGGGAGAAAGGCTGTTTACTTATTTGGGGGCTGCCCCCGCTCCCCTCCGCAGGCTGCACACCCCGATCCTTGGACTTCATAGGGTCCAGGCCCCAGCTGCATGCCCAAGCCAGAAGGGTGTCCACTCATTTACTTTTCTATCTTGTCTTGATTACTGGAGCTTTATAATGAATCTTCTTGATGCTGCAGATCGTATCACCATGTCCTGGTGAATTGGCTCTGCCTGGTCTCTTGTGTTTCCCTCTTTAAGGGTTTCGAGGTGCAGGTGGATGCTATGTGCTCAGTCACCAGTCGCTGTGACAGCGCGGCGGCCGACCTTCTCGTGGACAAGGCTTTGGGATCGTGCGTGAGGACAGAGAGGCAAAACCCTCTCCTCTGCCAACAGCGCACCCACTTCTGATTCTCTCTGCTGGCTCCCACCTGTTCTTCACACCTTCCCAAGCGTCCTTCCACCTGCTCATGGTGGAGCTGTCCGTCCTGCACGTCTTGGGTCCTGGGTGTTCCCTGTGGCTGTGGCCCAGCACATCCGACCCTTTTGTGGTTCCTCACCTCCTTGAGCAGGACGCGTGTCGGCCGGCCTCTGTGCTCCTGCAGGACAGGCACCCCGCAGACACTGGCAGTGCAGGGACACAGGCAGGCAGGCAGGAATGAGGGCCCCTGCGCCAGGAATCCCGGGCTCTTCCCTGGCCCCCTGGTTCTGCCAGCGAGCCGCATCCCTGTAGCACTCAGGCTGCTTTCCTCTCTGTCCCAGAGCTTACAGGTTTAAAACCACTTCCTCGCCAGAACCTCACCTGCAGTTCTGCTGCTAATATGGAGAAAACATGGGAAATATGGGAGAAACCAGAAATGGCAAAGGAGAGAGAGGATTAGTGGACTCACACCAACCTGAAACTGGTTTGGGTGGTTTGATCTTCATTGTATGAACCGGAAGACTCAGCTTGCAGTCTCCTCGGAAACAGACACTGAGCTCCTACAATAAGGAAAAGGCACAGCTAGTAAGACAGCAGACTCAGAATCATTCGAAACACCCATCCCAACAGAAGACAGAAAAGGAGAGGAGAGGAATAAAGACAGACGGGGCAAATAGAAAGTAAACCACCAGGTGATTTAACCCAAACACGTCGATAGTCAGAATAAGTATCAGTGCCCTAAACAGCTTGGGTAAAAGGTAGAGATGGTCAGATATAGACAAAGGTAAAACCAGCAGACAACAGTTTCTCGCTCTCGACATACACATACGCACATACGTGTATGAAACCTAACCAAAAAGAAACTAACTTTAAACGTGACGCGCACACATATATGCTTCTTTTGTTTTGTTTTGAAAGGGAGAAGAGACTTTTTTTTTTTCAAAGGAAAGGTACAGGCAGGAATGAAGGTGGGCAGGCAGGCAGGAAAAAAGAAGAGAGAGGAAGAGGAATCATGTTTTCCTGTATTTTTAGTTCATTGTTCACACTGGTTATTTCCCCTTGAACTCAGGGTATGTGGCTTGCTCCCGCAGAGTGACTGACTTAACCGCTGCTCCACCAGGGGTGCTGAGAAGAAATATTTTTAAGGAAGAAGGGGAAGAGGAAGTGCTTTTATTTAGTTAATTAGTTAGTTTTGATTGGTGGCCTAGACCCCTGGTCGAGAACCCAAGTCCTTGATCTGTGCCCCGGCTGGCACCTTAGTGCCTGAGCCACCAGATCGTGCCAAGATAATACTATATTGAAACAGGGAATTGGAAGAAAGCAAAGACTGTTAATTACTGGGTCACTCTTAGCTCACAAGCCAGCCTTGAAGCCTCCCAAATAAGAAAGCTCAGTTAGGCAATCGGTGTTGAGATAACTGTACCGTCCAGTTTGTGCACAAACCCCCGGCACACCCGGGGGCTCAAGGGTGAGCCGTTCTGTTCCTGGAGCCTCCCCGGATGAATCGGACGTGCGGAATGAGAATTTTAGATAACAGAAATGTCAAACACGTTTCTATGGAAACCTGTAACAACCACAGTTGCAGATTATCAACTGCCTTTGTTTCCTGCACCTCTCTGTGTGTCTATATAAACCCTGAGTTGCTTTCACAGATTACTGTATGATTTGGGTGAAACCCATACAGTCGCCGGCAGGAATAAACCTCCTCTTAAAATTCTGGCGTGTCTCTTTGATCTCATTGGTCACTCTGTAACAATATGAAGAGTAAAAACAGAGAAATAAAGTAGAGCTGACCTCCATCAGGATGTCCTGGGGCCGCAGGTGGCTGAAGCAGGGGTGTGGACCATGTCAACAGAGCCCAAGGACCTGCATTCTTGACCCAGGGCCAGAGTGAAAAACAAATTTAAAAAAAGGAGACTTTAAGCTGTGCCTTCCAGTTCATACAATGAAGATATATAGATATAGATATACCTACAGATAAAGACATAGCTATCTCCAACCGAAGGAAAGCTGGGGTGGCGATATTAATATCAGACAAAATAGATTTCAGAAAAAAAAAATTACCAGCATCAAAAAGCTATTGAATGACGATAAAAGGGTCAGTTTATCAACAGAGTGTTCTAAATGTCTCTGCACCTAATAATAGAGCCTCAAAATACATGAAGCAAAAATGCACAGCAGAAACAGGTATATCTATAGTCTTAGAGATTTCAACTCTCTTCTCAATAACTGAAAGAAAAAGCAGACAGAAAGTCAGTGAACACACAGCAAGGATCAGGCAGAAAGGCAGGAGGACTGAGGACACATGGACAAGCTGAGAGCAGCAACAGAACCCTCTTCAGGTGCAGTGGGACACTTACTAAGATGATTCATATTCTGGGCATAAAATGAGTCTCGATAAATGCAAAAAGTTTCCAACTATATGAAGTATGTTCTCTGATCGTAACAGAATCAGATTAGAAAGAAACAAAAGTCAAAGTTATCTGGAACATCTCGAACATTTGGACACTTAATTGCACCTTGCTCAATAATTTGTTGCTCAAAAGAGAGGTGAAAGAGCAAGTCAGTATCTGAAGTATTTCTGAAAGGGAGAATGTAACAGGGGACCCAAAGGGCATGGCCAGAGCAGGTCCCGAGAAGTTACAGCACCAGGGCCCGTGTTAGCAAAGAACTTGCATCTGTGACACAAGCTTCTAGCTTAAGAAACTCGAAAACAAGGAAAACCTTAAACCCAAAGAGAGAAGAAAGAAAATAATAAAAACCAATTGGCTATCAGTGAGATAGAAAGCAAAATCACCAAGAAATGAAACCAAAAGCTGGTTCTTCAAGATTAATAAAATGGACAAACCTCTAGACAAGCTGATAAAGAAAAAGAGAGAAGAAACAAATGACTGATACAGGAGTGGAGGAGATGACATCACAAGAGATTGCCGGGACAATAACAGGATAATGGAATGTTATCAACCACTCGAAGCCAACAAATGTGACAATTTAGATAAAATGGACAAATTTATTGAAAGACAAAAATAAATTTGCTTAAGAATAATCTTTTATCTAGAAAGAAACTGAATTTGTAGTCCCACAAAGAAAACTCCAGGACCAGACGGCTTCAGTGGTAAATTTTATCAAACATTTTTGGAAGAAATTACACCAACTCTACACAGCTCTTTCAGAAAACAGGAGTGGGATTCTCCCAGTGTATACACAAGCATCAGCCTGGGAGAACAAGCGAAGATATTAAAAGGACATAAAAAATACCCCTCACAAACACAGAGCAAGAATTTTATCAAAATATTAGCAAGTTACAACTAGTGAGTTAGATCTGTGAACAGGTTATTGTTTATTCATTTTGTAAGGAAAGGTGCAGGCAGGAAAGAAGGTGAGTAGGCAGGCAGGCAGGCAGAGGAAGAATTTTTATTTTTACATTTTCATTCCGTTCACACTGGTTGGTTGCTTCCCCTGGACCCAGGATTCGAACCCAGGGGTATGTGGCCTTCGATCTCCAGAGGAGATTGCCCCAACTGCTGCTCCACTAGGGTGTGCCATGAAGTTTATTTAAACGAAAACAAGAACTAAACAAGGCACAAGTAACATTAAGAATAAGAAAGGGAACTAGCTTAAGAGATTTTAATTTTTATAGTGTAGGAAAAATATTTATATTGTGTATAGCTATATTACACACTAATAAATTAAATGAATTATGACTGAAATCGGTTCAAAAAGTTACGAAATGATGGACTAATCATCATAGGAGGAATTAAAGACATAATATAAAATTTTGCTAAATAAGACCCTAGGACTTATTCAGACCTGGGGGGAGACAGGGAAGATTTGTCTCCCATGAAGAAACTGAAGGGTTAGATATTCTTGTGCCTTAAAGGTCAGAGAGTAGGCACGTGGCCAAGGCTCCAGCAGAGATATGCTCCTGCTGGACTGAGCAGGGACAGAGAAAGCGTTCACTGCGGAGGCAGCCAGGAGCTCAGGGGCGGAGCCATCCTGGAAAGTTTGGAGGCAGCCTGGGCGCTGGCCCTCCAGGCACGGTGGCCCCGGGTCCTGGCCACGGAGTTTGCACTACCTCACTGCCTTTGGCTTTTGCCAGTTTTCTGAAACTCGATGTGCTTCCAATTTCTTTGTTGCAACTAAGGACCCGATGAGCACTGATACAGGGGAGGACTAGCCAGATAAAATCTGAAACTGCTAGGTGCACCCCTGCAGTTCAGCAGGTCACCTGCAGGCAGGCAGAGCCCCAGGATGGAGGCTGGAGACTCAGGGCCCAGAGAAGTTTGAAAAACAACAAAACAGACATTAGAATGATGCTTGCATTTAAATTTCTCTCCCTCTAAAGACCCATCAACACGATAGAAAGGAATGAATGTCTAAGGAATAAATTCATAAGGACTAGGAGACCAGGAGGAGCCAAAAGCAAGAACACTGAAGCTGGAGAGCAGGTGACTAAATGTTTTTGGTTTTTAAAGGAAGTGTGCAGACAGGACTGAAGCCGAGGAGAAAGGACAAGAGGGGAGGAAGCATAAGCATTTTATTTATTTCAGTTGTTCATCTTGGGTACACCCACCAGGGACCTGAAACCGGGTACCTGGGCTGTACGTGGACTGTACCTGTCGAAGGCAGCCGACCCGACCACTACTCCACCAGGGCGTGCCGACTAAATGAGTTAGCACACGCGAAAACATTGGATCTGAACCCAATAAAGGAGAAAGCCCGGGAACCACCTCAAACCCTCGGCAACTCAAAAGAATGGAAAATATTAGTATAGATTAAAAATAGGCCAAAATGAATGTAGAATAATAAGTAATAAATGTTTGACAAGAAATTGCAATTCTATTATGTGTTGAGGTGCTGTCCCTTGGTTTCAGTGACCACCTCGCGATCATGTGTGCAAATCCAGGTAACGACCACTGTGAACCAAAGTACTGAAAGTTCTTCCTCCTCCTCTCTCTCAAAACACAACGAAACAGAAAACCTAAAACAACTTCACAATAAAACCCCACAGGTGACCCGAGAGGAAGTCACAGAGGATCTGAGGAGAGTGCCTCGGTGGGACGCTCTGCTGGTCGAGTTGATGTTTAAGGTACATTTCAAGTCAAAACGGGAAACATGCAACTTAAATCTCTCTGGGGTCTGGTTTTCTTTCCATGTTTCTTACCGATTCTAAATTATCTGGAGTCACCGTTGCAAAAGTGTTCTGAGGAGAGAAATGAGCAGTTAATCCACGACAGGCCTGATGTCAGCCGTGCCCTTGATCTTCTGGCTGATTGCTCCCCCACGTCCCCGTGAGCAGGGACTCACTGAGCACACACGGAGGACCCGCATGCCCTCCGGCCCACAGGCTTTTAGCGCATGACCCCTCTTCTTCGGGATCGCAGCGTGTCGTGGGGGAACTGAGAACTGGTGACAGCAAGAGGAAACAGGACCAGAGCTGAGCAGACCCGCTAGGAGGCCACCCCAGAACCCTAAGCTGAATTCTAGCGAGTATTTCTGACAGCAGTCACGGTGACAGTTTATCTAACGGTGAAGAACCCGTGGAAGTAACTGCCACGGGGACTGGCTGGTTGCTTCTCGGTGTGTGGAACGTGAGTGAATTATGGTGAGAAGCCACCTCCATTCCAGTGTGCTTTTCCAGCTGGTAACAGATTGATCCCTCAAAAATGTGTCTGTGGGGCACCCACATGATACTATAAGACTGATTTGAAAAAGAAAAATCAGAAGAGCAGTGTTAACAGTCCAGAAATGCATCATCCTAAGAAAAAAAGATTTTCATACATGACAGGAAAATTAAGAAAACGTGTGAGGTACAAAGAGTAAATTGGTAAGTTTTGAAGAGGACACTCTCAGGGCGGGTGGCTCTCCCAGGACACGGACTGTACCCAAAGAGAAAACATGGGGGGTCCAGAGCTCAGCATGCGTGTGGGTCTCCATCCTGGTCGCCTACACGAGTACTTTCACTGACTCTTGACAATATAGTTCAGAGGTATGTCCAACTAATTCAGTTACTATTTAAAATACATAATAAGTGCATGTCAGATAGATGAACAAATCAGTTTTGAAATGACACTTACTAAGACACAGCATGAGGCCCAGGTATTACATGATTACACCGCAATGGCGGAGCTCCTGCCTTGTAAGAGCATGAACGTATGTAGTCTTACATACAGACAAGAAACCTTTTTTTTTTTTTTTTTTTTAACAGAAAGGTGCAGGCAGGAATGCAGGCAGCAGAGAGGAGGAAGAAGCATTCTATTTATACACGTTGTTTCATCTCGGCTGCTCCTCCCGGGAGGTGTGTGGTCTGCACCCAGCAGCCTTTACCACTGAGCCACCAGGGTGGGCTGGAGGGCACCCTCCTTACACCATCATCTGGGAAACTCGGTGACAGGAGAGCCACAAAAGGATTATTTCAGCTCAAGAGGAGAAAATTCCCTAGGGGGCAGGAGGCAGAACAAAAGGCCCCTCTCCCAGAAAAATGCCTGGAGTCGCCCTGGAGAGGCACCACGTAGGTGTCCGGCTACTGGAGACACTTCAGAGTGTTAAAGTCTGGTTTTAAGCAAAGGACTCAACCTGGGACACAGGGGCAGCCAGCCGTTGTCCTCCCCTACAGCTTCCAGGGCCCTGGTCACCCTGGCACTCCGGGGAGGACTTAGGCAAGATGTGGGTCAGAGGAGGAGGAGTGTGGCCACTGGAAACAGAGGTTCCCTACCATTTGCAGCTCTTTGAGTCTTTTCTTTGGATTCACAGCAAACTGGGGGTGCTCCACTTCCTTGAGCCAAGCCTCCTTGGGTAATTTGTACACATCCAGCCAAATATCCCCAGCTCCTGCATTGGGAAAGCAAGGACCCTTTGAGCAAGCAGGAGGCATGTCCCCCGCCTGTCTTCGCCAGTCTTTTCGAAGCGCTGGGTGGAGACCAGCAGGCAGCCACAGAACAGCAACCTGGCCAAGCTGGGTGAGTCCTCACGCACTCCCGGGCTCTGTGCAAGCCATCGCTGTCTCCAGTAGGCGGGCATCCAGCTCTCAGCACTGACAGGGCTTTCAACCAGTTGTCTGCTCTGCCCAGTCCCCATGCTTTCTCAGTTCCAAGTGGCAAATCTCACTGCCATTTGGTCTTACTGCTCCTTCTGCAGGAAGAAAGGGGGCGGACACAGAATCGAACCCGAGAGGCCGAGAAACGGCTCGGATTTGGAGCAATGCCCCAGGAGGGTTTCAGCTGATGCTGACCTGTGGGCTAGGGGACTCTGTCTTGTCACAGGCACGTGCTCAGCTTCTATAGCAAGCAGCTGCCAGCCTGGGGGAGGCTGCGTTCCCAGGGTACAGGACTCTGGAAAACGGTTAACGAAGCAGCCTCTGGACACTCTGGTTTCAGATGCCTGAACTCCAGGAGGCGGGAGAATCAGTAAGCGGGGTTCCAGGCCCTGCTGAGGTAGCTGGTGCTGGGACAGACCCAGGACACTGTGCGGACAGGGCAGGTTCCCTTCGAGGCACAAAGCACTAGAAGATCTCTATCTTCCTCAACAGCTAACATTCAAAGGGCCCAGGACGAGAGCGTAAGTCGAGGCCCACGAAGCATCTGTGTAAATAATCAAAAGGTAAGACTCAAACTAGGAAAGATTTGAATAAAGTATGTTCTATCACCACAATGGTAACTGCCGAGGCAAGGGCCAGTGATGATGGCTCCAGGCAGCGGGCAGGACTCAGAGGACAGATCTCAAAGCAGTGCTCCTCGCCTTGATCTGTTATTGGGGTGGCTGCAGCCCATGTCCCAACAGCCCTGCGCCCTTCCTCCCTGCAGACCCCAGTCTGCACATGCGGACATGCCAGACAGCGTGGAAGGAGAACGGCAGACCGGCTCCGACCAGGGTCACCTCAGCAGGGGTGAGTCCCCT
Source organism: Solenodon paradoxus (assembly GCA_004363575.1). Taxonomy (NCBI): domain Eukaryota; kingdom Metazoa; phylum Chordata; class Mammalia; order Eulipotyphla; family Solenodontidae; genus Solenodon; species Solenodon paradoxus. The sequence goes on along the minus strand of RJWH01003290.1, from coordinate 97,379 downwards.
CTCACATACCCTGAGCTGATGGAACGACCCGGAAGCACTTTGTTTCCTTCCCCTCCCCCTTCACCTCTGCTGTACAAGAGCAAACGGTCAGACAAACTGAAATGGAGGACATGTCACGGAATATCTGACTGGTATTCTCTGAAAGTGCCAAGGGCATGAAAAATAAGGAAAGACCAAGAAATTGTCACGGATAGGAGTCGTCTAAGAAGACATGATGACTAAATATAATATCATATCCTGAACTGAACCTCGGAGCAAAAAGCATTAGATTAGTAGAAAAACTGGGGGCTGATGGGGGGGAAACTCTGTCGTGCACAGTATTTACCAAGGTTCTTTGCTGAATTTTGACAAGTGCTGCCTGGCTGGGACAATGCTGGGGCCAGGCCAGCTGGGCAAAGGGTGCAGGGGACTCTGCGCTCTCTGCACCTGAGTTACTTCTCAATCAGAGCTGGGGGGACAAAGGCGGTGGTTGTGTTGGAGAGCTGCAGCCCCTTGGCAGGCTTTGGTTTATCTTGCCTTGTAGGAGGAAGGCTGCGAAGTCCCCTCCTGGAGAGACCTCCATCGTGACACAGGCGGTTTGCTTGCTGGCGTCATCCTGGAGGAAGAGACACGCTGCGGTGAGCGGCCTGGCTGGGGGTCGCAGGGCCTTCTGGGGTTCCTAGACAGCACTGACGCTCTCACGGCATCAACAGACTTCCTATTTGGGTACAGGAACTGGACAAGGTGGTATGTAAAGACGTGGAACTCAGTTTTCTGTCTGAGGATTTTTCATCTTATTGCCACTGAAGGGTTGTGGTGATTTCATACCGTCTGATCTCCCGGTCAGGGGGTGAAAACCCCACAGACCTAGGCCAGCCCTCGACTCCGCCGAGGGAATCAGAAGGGGAAGGCAACTACTCTGGAGACGGAACTCAAAAATCATCGCCTGCTGTCGGCCAGCATACGCGTCCGGAGCCCCTTGAACTAGGTGAGGCTAAGCCGTGTCGTCAGGTAGGTTAGGTCTATTAATGGATGTTTGACCAACAGTGTTTTCAACTCGAAATGTCAGAATACAATTCCATGGTAAATCAGGGAGCGTCTGCAGTGTATTGAACAGCACAATACACAATTTTTGACAAGTCTGACATGTGTAAAGCCCTGACCACTTACGTCCAGGGGAGGAGGCAGTTATATGCAGATGGAGGGCGGAGAGAACACTGTGACAGAAATCCTGTTTATAGGGAGTCATTGGTTCTTCTTGGGTTATCTAAGGGTGGGGATCTTTGAGCTGGAAATTTTGGAGGTGGCTCTATGACCAGGAAGGTCTTGTTTATTTTTACTCTATGACATCTGTCACAGTTTCCATATTAAAAGTAAACTTGATTTGTTACATGTCTGGTCCAGTCATTGGTGGAAGAAACTTACCACTTCATTGATGGCTTTGATGAGGAAAATATTATCCTTATAAAAATAGAACAGTCTAATGATACCTGGAACAAAAGCAAGTGAGAACGTAAGACAGGTGAGCCAGAGAACTGGGTTTTCATGCCTGATTTTCTGAAGTGATCAAAGCTTACACATTCTCAGGCCTCCTGCCCAGCACCTCCACAGCACACGATGGTCTCTGTCTCCCTGCCTCCCCAACTTCACTGCAGTATTCAGTGTTCTCCTTCCTGGGTCCACGTCACACCCACCCTGCCCGACCCTCTTCTAAGAGCATTTTGTCCACAGCAGGTCACCTTGATGTCTACCTGTTTTAGCAGATCACCTACTGCCTCACACCATCACCCAACTGTTCCCTGTGGGTGTATTTTACTCCCCTAGTGAGTACAGACTGAGGAAAAGGACCGTCTCTCACCCTTCCAGTTGCCTCCTCTCAGCCTGTACAAGATCATGCCGTTAATTTGGTTGAATCAATGAGTTATTCTGTCACTCAGTTCCCATCTAATATAAGGCTCCGGTCTGTGACCATCATCCACCATGACCGCGTGACCATCATCCACCATGACCATGTGACCATCATCCACCATGACAGCATGACCATCATCCACGACTCCATGACCATCGTCCACCATGACAGCATGACCATCATCCACGACTCCATGACCATCATCCACCATGAATGGTGACCATTATCCACCATGACTTCCTACTTCTTTCTTTTGGTGCCTCCCTGATACTCACGATCTGCCCCTGGCCTCTGGGTGGGTAAGTGCCTAATTCCACCTAATGAGCATCGGGGACCATGAATGTGCTAGGGACAACCACAGCCATCTGCCTTCAAATCTATCACACTGAGTGTTACACAGACATGAAGTCAACCAGAGATAACATAGTGTGACAAATGCTACCCTATCTTTAGACGAAATCCCTCCTGAGCATCAACATCCCCATTCCACATGCCTTGAAGCTGTGCGTCCTCATATGGAAGTCTTCAGCTTACAGCCCCCTGAAGCCCTCTTCTCTGATAATTGCTATCAAGGACTGGTGTCATCTGTGACCCTGTTGCCAGGGCAGAAAGAAGCCCCTTTTCTTCATTCCCCTTACACATCTCCCCACTCACGTACCCATATTCCATCACTCACCAAGTTTCTCCATTCCATTCTCCGTGTACCTTTTTTTTTCATATTTCCCAAGTATCCCATCATTTTAATATAAATGTCAATTTTGTCCTGTTTTTTAACAAACCGGGCTTGTCTTTAACATGGAGCAAAAGGGACAGCTGAGTTGCTCCAGACCCAGTCTGTTGAGGAAGCTCAAAAGCAGCTGCCCCTTTTGCCCTGTTAAAAATAGTTCTCGCAGGCACAGACTGTGGTAGGCCAAGCTGCTACTGCTGTTTTTGACCCTGTGAGGAGACAGGAGCCTCAGGAAGAGGATCCCCAACCCACATCCTGTATGCCTGTTTCTTCAAAAGGAGCAGAAGACTGCAGCAGGGTTAAGCCACAGGTAAGCACTGTGGGGTTATCTCTGGCACTGTGGAGGTTATTGGGCATTTCTGGCACTGAGATGGTTAAAGCAGCCTGTGCTTTAGGCAGGGCATTTAGAGTGAGGCTTATAGGGGCACCACACCTGGTTTTCATCTAAGGTGCCAAAATTCTTCACACCGCCCTGGCTGTTTGTATGAATTCCTGCTGCACCACATGGTGTTACTATGTTTCACCCACCAGTAGCTCAGAGCTCTTACTCAGTGCTGCACCCGCCACTCTGCTCCTGCTCGGATTACTCCTCCTCCTCCCCTTGCCTTGGTCATCTGCACATAACGCTGTCCAGTTTTTGCCATTCCCATGTCCTGCTTTTGTCTCAAGGAAATATGATCAATCTATTTTTAAAGATTTTTGTCTCCAACTAATTTTAGAGGTCTAGAAAAGTTAAACCACCCTTGAGCCCCTCACCACTTCCCCTAGTGAGAACCTCTTAGGTAACCACAGCACACTTTTTCTTTTCATTGTCACAGCCCTTGCCTTGGTTCAGCAAGTCATAATTTCTCTCTTCATTCAATGAACGCAATTGTTCCCTCTAGTTTCTCTCCCTTTTGTTATGACATTTTCAAACTCCTACCAAGGAGCTCTTCCTAAAATGCCAGTCGGTCAGGTCATTTTCCTGCAAAAACAGAGCCCTGCTGGACATTGTCTAGCGTTCTCTCTACTGCAGTCCTATGAGAAACTCAGCCATCCTCAGGCTGAGGGAGAAAAATTAACCCCGGTTATATGGACCACAGCACTGCTGAGTGTCCGAAGGGCATGAGGTCTTGGCTGCTTGGCTTGAACCCTGCTCAGGCCACTGTGTGTCACCTCAAATGAATTGGTTAATGTCCATGCTTCACTGCCTCTTCTGGAAAACAGGGGTAATAAATTTTACTTACCTCCTAGGGCTACTGTGAGGGTTAAATGGTTCCCCCTGTGAAGCACCAGAATGGTGCCTGGCACACCAAGCTGCTCTGAGGTGTTAGTTACTGCTGCGTGACCAGGCACTCTCCACGCCTGCCCTGCTCATAACTGGAAAGGAGATTAAACTGAACACTAGTCTATAAGTGCCCTAGATAAGGTTAAAAAGGAAGATGAGGGACAAGTACCCATTTCATCCACAGGAGCAATAAGTATTTCACTCCCCAGATCTGTGGTCATGATGAAAGTGACATCGACCTTAAGCTTCTCCCAGACAAATACTCTGTTCGCATCACACAGGCTGTAGATGGAGAATCCATTGGCCCCTCCAACAAACACATAGTCTTGGGAAACAGTGATGCAATTTGGTATCTTGTTGAGCTGGAAAAACAAAAATCAAAGGAAAAAGGAGTGATTTTGAGCTGTTACTGTCTCCCAGTAAGAGGAGCTAATCTTTCACAGAGGGATATGGGTCCTTCCCAGACACACCACCATCCCGGAACACAGCGCTCACCCGAACGTCTTGCCCAACTTGAAAGTCCTAGCATTCTTTTAGGGGGACCAGGCCGGAAAAAACAAAGTGGTTGTGAATAAACACACATTCACAGTACTGAGTGTGACCAGGGGCCGTGTAATCAGGGACAAGCGGCCACACACCCTGTTCGTTATTCATCTAGAACATGGAGGAAAGAGCTTTAGGTCACAACCATCGAGCAAGAGAGTGATTAATATTCCGAAAGATGTTTAGCAACAATAGCTGAATATAAAAGACCTTTGAGTAACCTTCAGGTACTCAGAACACCCATTTCCCCAGGTCCATTTTAATCCATGTCAGTGTGTCTACAGGTTTTCAAAAACGTGCCTGTCTTAGTGGAGGTTCCCTGAAGGAGTTCCTCCCCTGGGCCAGACGTTCCCATTTATTCACAAGCCACTGAGAAACAGGGACTCCCGGTCAGCTGCTCTGTACCTTGCTTTCTACAGCTGGGAAGTAGATGGTGGGCTGGATCTGGCTGAGCTCAGATTTCCTCCAGGTGTCCCTCTCCTCGATGATGTCCCACGATCGGTCCAACAGATGGCTCACCAGCTTGCTTATCATCCGATAAGGCTGAGGCAGGGAATCCAGCTCCTGGTCTGGGTCCTTGAAGATGTAATCCTCTTCGTCACTCTTCGACCAGTCCTTCTCCGTCGGGGACGGCACCTCCAGTGGGCCCTTTTGTGTACACATGGGTAGCTTCATCTTCTGGGCCCGAGTTCCCTTGGGAGACGACATCACAGAAGGTGCCACTGGGAACATCTATGAAACTCTGAAGAGCTGATAAAGGAAGGAAGCAAAGGAAGTTACCAGACGCCAGCACGCCATCCCCTTGGGCACAACTGACTCTAGAGACTGGCACTGTCCTCGTGGACCACGGGAGTGTTAGCACGTTGCTGAGATGCTACGAGCAGAGATAGGTAATGACTGCTCCCATCTTCTGGGCCAGCCCCAGACGACGTGCATAAGAGGGAAGAAGAAGAAGGTGACATCCTTATTGCTTTTCTGACCTCCTGTGAGAGGGTGGTTGTCTTTCTGCTGACACAGAACGTACCCTCTGTCCTGCAGCTTCTGCCTTCCCCTGGCTCTTCCATCTCTGCAAACAGCTATACTCAAACCAGCTGGGTGGTGAGCCATGACCTTCTGCCTTTTCTTTCCCTCACCTCCAGTTAGACGCAGTCCAAGCACGTTAATACTTGCTGTTCAATTGCTTTCTTTCTCTCTATTCCTATTGCTGTCACCCGGTACTTCAGCAGGCACAGTGCCCAGAGTCTATGAGCTTTCACAAGGGCCTATAAAAGTACCAGAGACCTGAAGAAAACACCTGAGCAACCCTCCCCACAGTGAAAAAACTGAAAAGTAATCTTCATACATTGCAGTTGGTAATGTAAAAATAATACCACCATTCTGGAAAAGGATTTGCAGTTTCTTATAAAGTAATATGACCTGGCAATCCCGTTCTTGGATATCTGCTGCAGGTATATTAAAACGTATGCACACACCAAAGTCTGAAGCAGCTCTAATTATGATTTCTGAAAATGGGAAGCAAGTCAGGTGCCTTCCATCAGATGAATGGATGGATACTGACCAGCCTCGGGAGAACCTCATGATGGAATGGTCCTCGGTGAGAACCAGGAAAAACCAACGGAAATACACAGCAGCAATGTATTTCGAAGGCATTATAATGCGTCATCAATCCTCAGAATGTATGTGGAGAGGGATTCCATTTATCTGGCATTCTTGAAAATACATTATAAGTAACAGAGAACAGATCAAAGATTGCCAGGAGTTAAATGCGGAGTACAGGGAGAGTTATTTTAAAGGGACAACCCGGGGTGATGGAACTGTGTCCTCCAGATTGGAAAGGAAGATGTAAAGCTGCTTTTATTCCGGGGTTATATGATTATCTATGCAAGAAATCTGATGGAATCTATATAAAAAAGAAGTCTACTAGAATGAATAAATGAGGTTAGCAAGGCTGCAGGATACGAGTTCAATATACAAAAACCTCTTGTGTGTCTCTGACAATAAATTTTTAAAATTAAAACATATTTGAGTAGTACTAAAAACATGAACTATTTAGGGATACATCTGACAAACGTGTATACAAGACCTGTACACACTGAAAGCTATAAAATACTGTTGATAAAAATTAAAGATAACTAAAATGTCCCCAGCAGTGCATGACCGCTTATGTCCCTGATGACCTACTACACTAGGCCTGGACCTCAGCACTGTGGCCAGCACTCAAAAATGTACTGCTGGCAGTAGTGCTCTTCCCTGAGACGGGAACTTGGAGAAAACTTCTGCCTCTCTTCTGGGCACTTGCCTCTAGACAGGTGACTCACTCAAGGGGCCAAGAGCATATACACATTGAAGACCCAGGCCACATTCACAGTACCTATATCCTGAATTCATCTGGCATTTACTGCCCCCAATAATGCCAGGACTGCATCAGCCTCTTTCCAGCTGTCTCCTGAGGGCTGACCCGGCTGCGCCCCTAGACCTGAAAGGTGCCCAAGTTGGGCCATGCGCCCTCAGCTCCAGGCAGTGATGCAGCAGGGAGCCAGAAAGGACCGGAGAAAAGGGACGGGAAAGCACTCCCCGCAGGCCACGCTCCCGCAGTTCCTGGACTTCCAGACTCCTAGGTTATTACGAAGCATACGTGTCACTTTGCTTTAAGTCTTTAACACTTGTGCACCTACAGCAGGTCGGTGTAGATGCTGCTACAAAGCGGGTGTGGCCCCGTCTGAAGACGTACAGCGAGGCAACTTCTTATCAGTTTTGCCCTGTGCAGGGAACCTGTGAGGATTTCCGCGGGGAGCAACGCGGCCGCCCTCCCCGCAGAGCAGGCTCGGCGTCCTCGCGTCGGAGCCGGCCCCTGGGGGGCCACCCGGGGACGCGGGGTACCTGCGTCTGCGGGGCGCCCCGGGACGCCTGCGGAGGGCGGGCGGGTCCCCTCCGGGTCCCCGAGACGAGACACCGGTCGAGGGGGTCCGGGGGAGAGCGGGCCGCCGCCCGAAACTGGAGGAGCAGGAGGAACCGCGGAGGAGCTGCACCGCCAGCCCCGCCGCCGCCGCCGCCGCCGCCTTGGTAACTGCCACTTCCGGCTCAGACCGGAAGCCCGGAGCCGGCGGAGGCGGGGCCGCCCCCGTAGCCGGGAGTCGCTCGCTTCTGGCGGCAGACGCGTCTCCGCTGGAGCGTCCGGGTGCCTGTACCGCCGCCCAGCGCCATGGACGCCTTCATCCGCTTCACCAACCAGACTCAGGGCCGCGACCGGCTCTTCAGGTGAGCCGCGCCCCGCCCGCCGGAGTCGCCGCTGTGGGGCCGGGAGGGCCAGGAGGGAGCCCGGCGCCTGCTGCCGGCTCGCCCGCCGGGGTCTCGAACCGGCGACCGGGGCGCAGCGGAGACTTCGGGGCGCAAGGACGTGGGTCGGTCCCAGAAGTGCTCAGCACGTATTTCTCTAGCGAGGGTCTCCTTTCCCGGGCCCGCTGCGCCACCAGAGCCGAGAAGGGGGCTCGGCGACGCGGCCAGCTTGAGCCGGGAGCACCTCGAGAAAAGAAGCGACAAAGACGTTTACGATCTCTCTTCTCTTTAGCCTCCTCCTCGACGACAAGCTCACCATTCTGGAAAGTGCACCGCATTTTTGTTGAGAATAACGGCATCAAGGGGTACAGATGTGGTCGCGGGCACCCACTTTAGTAGACAGAAGGCCAGATGCACTTAGAGATTTGCTTCTGCGGCGGAAATGCCCCACTTGGTGTATTTCCGTTACTCGAAGTCCTGACAATAGTCACCTTATTGACTTATTAAACCGGAGGCCATCTTGTGTAAAGTACTAGTCAGTGTTGAAAAACGAATCTAATCGTCCGTGCGTGTTTACGTCCTGGTATGTAGACGGCCCGTCTGTACACAATCAAGCACGTTCATACTTGGACATCACTGCTGCTGGCCTGAGTGTGTGACCACATGCGTAGGGGTTTACTGCGCGGTGGGAAAGCTCGTTAGCAAGCTGACAAATTCTGCAGCGAACACGATAAAGCGCATTGATCTTTGCAGCCTTGACATGAGGGAGCTCTGTGTGCTCTTTCCACTTGGTCTCCATCTGTTTCTCTGTGCCAGCAGCAGACCTTCTGAGGGGCTGTCCCCGCGCTAGTGCAGAGGTCTCCGTCACCTCTGTGCTCAGTTCCATCCCATGCTCTCCCCTTTGGCCCGGTGGAATGACAGTTGCAGAATTGTGCTGTTGCAAGAAGAGCTGCTACAGGAGTCATTCCCCTGGAAACTGTCCTTTGCAAGACAGGTTTCTCCTTCCCTGGCTTCACCAATCAAGTTTTCTTTGGTTTGTAAATCCTTCTCCCCATTGTTTTTCCATTTCAGAGCCACTCAGTACACATGCATGTTGCTTAGATACTTGTTAGAGCCTAGAGCTGGCAAAGAGGAGGTGCTGTTGAAACTCAAGAAGCTGGAGTCCAGTGTGAGCACTGGCCGCAAATGTAAGTACCCTGTCCCCACAGGGACAGTGGCTCCTGATGCAGACTCCGCAGCCCGACGGCACAAAATACTTCCTAGGTCATTAATTTCCAGTCAACCGAGTTGACTGATGCAGCCGACCAGTAAACTCCCCGTTTTGCTACCGGCCATTCACAGACACCCTCTTTCTGCTTGATCCTAGCTAGTGGGACATAAAGGCGATGGGTCACCTTCAGTCTCAGAGTCACAGGTTTGATAGTCCCTGACATGGGCTCCTTGGAGCCCTGTGTGTTCTCAAGAGGAGCAGTGATCAGCCGCCCTTTCCCTCCTCTGACAGACGTTCTAGAGGAAATGGTTGGAGACACTTTCTTAACCTGGGTTAAGTAACCTGGGTGGTTTCATGTTAGAGCCAAAGAGGGAAACATGTTTTGCACTCACATGGTTCACCCCACCAGCAAAGCATGTAGGAATGCCCCGTGTTTCCACCGGCACCTGCGTGTTCGCTGAGAAGTGCGATGCCGCAGTAGGTCAGCAGGGCGTTGGAGGGGAATGTAGAACATCATATGTGATCAATTATTTCTGCGCTTCTGGGGCCATGAAAGAATCGCACCGAGCTTCTGGGGACGATTTAGGACACAGGGCTACACTTGGTAGAAACACCGAGAAAAGGTTTAGTCTCACGCATGTTAGCAGTAGGGGAGGAGGAGGTAGAACCTGAGTTGTGTCTGGAGAGGGAGAGGGAGGGCGTTTCCTCCAGTCAGGGCTCAGAACCAGCAGGAGGAAACCCAGGTGGAGGGTACTGGGCTGACAGACTTAAGTTGTCTTGAGGGTGGGAAGGGTGGGGTGACATTTTTAGTTGATTTTGAGAGTCAAGATGAGTAGTTCTTAGATTCTTTAGAATTTTGTGGAGGTCACACATTCTGAAATAGAAAAAGGACTTAGCCAAGATCACTCAGCCAGTTTGTGCAAGGGCAGGGGTGTTATTTTTAGAAAATAATACATTCTTCTGAACTAAGTTTCCTAAGGTGACTGTTCCGCATTTACCGGTTCACGGAAAGTGCTTCTGTGTTCTTCGTGGTGGTTAACCCTGTGGCTCCTCAGCAGCTGCTCATTAAATCTCATCGGTTGATGTGTCCCCGCTGAATTGACTTACGTGTCCACATGAGGACAGGCCCTTGCAGTGGTTGATTCAATTCACATAAGATGGCTCACATGCATCACACGTGACAGTGTCACTAGTGTCCTGGCCAGTAAAGCCACCATCTCCACTTGCCTTCTTGATGGTAAGAGCCGAAGGGGGCTTGATCAGAGAGGTGACAGATGATAACAGCATTTTTCAGAAAGCCGTCTTCGGCCTGGAAAGTAAGATGTGAGGCTTCAGGCTGCAGGGGACGTGTCAGGGTTCACGTCATCGTGGTGCCGGCCTTCGAAGCGGCTGCGGGACTCGACTGCAGTAGCGCAGTGCCTGGCTGGCCTTGCCTGGGGGCTTGTCAGGCAGCAGGAGGGTGCTCACAGGGGTGGAGGTGATAAAAGTCTTCTGTGCCTTCTGCTCTTAGTTTCCGTAATAGGCACTTCAGCCCTCTGTCCTGAGCAGGCCTGAGCCTCGGAGTCAGTCAGCACCGCCTCAGGGACCCCGCTTTCCCGTCAGACTGACGCCTCCGCGCTGGGTTCTCGTTGCAGGGTTCCGACTGGGCAGCGTGGTGCATGCTCTTCAGGCGACCCAGCAGAGCATGCGTGCCTCCCACCTGGTGCCCCGTGTCTGCCTGACATTAGCCAACCTGAACCGCATCTTCTACTTCATCTGCGACACCGTCCTCTGGGTGAGGAGCATCGGGCTCGTGTCTGGCATCAATAAGGAGAAGTGGCAAGTGCGGGCTTCCCGCCACTACTACTATTCTCTCCTGCTGAGCCTGGCCAGGGACCTGTACGAGCTCTCCCTGCAGATGAAACAGGTCGCACGTGGCAGGGCTGAGAGGGCGAGGCAGCAGTCAGCGTGTTGGGATGCCTTCGGGCACAGCGTGGCGGACAGGGAAACAGAATGGTTCCAGTCCCTCCTCCTCTCGTTGTTCCGGTCCCTGAAGACGCAGCCCTCCTTGTTCCTGGACACAGTGAAGAACTGCTGTGATCTCCTGAACCCTCTGGACCAGCTGGGCATCTGCAAGTCCAATGCCGGTGTCATCGGGCTCAGTGGCCTCGTGTCCTCCATAGCAGGCATGGTCACCGTGGCCTATCCCCAGATGAAGCTCAGGATCTGCTGAGCTGCGGGGAGCACCCACTCCAGAGAGGGCCCCTCAGTGCAACGGACGTTCGCAGTGGGCACAGACCCTGCCACGCTGTGCTTCGGGACTGGTGGTTAAGAGCCTGGGTGTGAGCAGAGGGGCCGACTGGAGGAGGGGAGAGCTGATGCCGGACGGACGGAGCGCGGTGGAGACATCTGAGTCTCCCCCCTCCATCTAGCTTTTATTGAGCAACTTCTGTGTGCACGGTAGGGGTGTATATTTATCTCAGGAGTGAAAATTGAAAGGAAAAGAATGAGGACAATCCGACCAAACAGGGATCTCCGGCGGGAGCCCCGCTGGGAACTCAGGGCTCAGTAACTTGGGTCGCGTGCCTCACTGCTTTTCAGGACAGCAGTAGGTCTGATGCACAGCCGTCTCTCAGATCTCTTTAAAATTTTATCTCCACTTTAGTTGTCCACACTGGTTGTTTTCCCCCAGACCCGGGACTCGAACCCAGGGGTATGTGACTTGTGTCCCTCGGAAGCGATGGATCCAAACACTGCTCCTCCTGGGCACGTGTGAGAGGCTCTTATCCTCAGGTCGGCTGCTGTCCCTCCCCCGACGATTTCAGGGGCCGCCGGAGGGCTGCTGGGCTCACGCCCCATTCCTTGCTAGCCCTTGTTGTGCTGCATTTCTGTGCAGGCAGAATCCAACGCGTCAGGCACCTTCGTGACACAGACCGTCTTCAGGTCGCGCAGTGAGCGAGCAAGTCAGAAGCAGGCAGACGGGCATGAGGTAGAACGTGGACGATCATGGGGTCCTGCATGAACCTGTGACAGGTGAGGTTAAAAAAGGGAGATAGCACCTCACACCTCTGCCTCCCGGTTCACAGTCTGCAGTAGAGTGAGACTCCAGGGCCCTGCTTTTTGCCTCTCTTCTCCCCAAACGTCAAATCTCCCCTGGCCTGTGTTTCTGTGCTGATGCAGAACAGTTCAGACTTGCTCAGAGCCGCCAGCTAGGCTGCCTGATTCAAAGTCGTTCACCAGTCTGGTCGATATGACACAAATGTGTGTCACCACGGATGTAGCAAAACGTCACGTCTCCTGCAGACAGGACCCTGCAGACGGGTTGCGCTTCTGTGATGTCTCAGACCCCAGAGCTGGCAGTGTGTGCGGGTGGAGGAGCAGGCGAGGGAGGGGACCCCTGAGTGGACGGTGTTTGCTCACGTCCCTCCTCCCAGCGGGGTCTTGTTTAACTCAGATCCTCTCACCCGAGGGGAGAGGGGAGCGAGGTGCTGCTGGGTGGAAGGCCGACGGATAGCCATCTCGTTTACCTGTGTGGAAACGGGGAAGGAAGTATGTGCCATAACTCTCCTAGAAATGTGATTAAAATATGACTCGGGTTCTTCACTCAGTTTTAAAGTGATCATGGTGATAAAGGAGATTTGAAAAATAAAACAAAAACCGGAATTGGAAGAGAAATGAGAAATGCTATTTCAGGGCAGTGTGTTTGAGTGCTCACATTTACCTTCCCGGATCCTCTCCTGCAACATGAATTACATCTAATAAATTTCTAGACAAAGCTGACGCGCGTCTCTGCATGTCCCTGTGACTGGGGGAGTGAGCAGGGGGCCTGGACAGTTGGAGCCCTCGGCTGGATGATCCGAGCTGACGAGGACCGGGAGAAAAATTTGGCGGCGGAAGTTTGGGTTGAAGGGACCCCGCAGGCCAGCGCCTCCACACTGCTGCTGGGGAGGGCGTCCCCATAGCAGTCCCAGCCATGGTGGCACTTTGCAGTGATATCCATCTCGGTACCTTTGTCCTTTACAACTTAGCAGGCGGGGGTGGGGGGGTGGGGTTGGGAAATGCCCCACTTGTAGAATTTGTGAAAACCTTGTGGGGTCCTGGGCCTCCGTCCCCGTGCATCTGTCCCCGGGCCTCCGTCCCCGTGCATCTGTCCCCGGGCCTCCGTCCCCGTGCATCTGTCCCCGGGCCTCCGTCCCCGTGCATCTGTCCCCGGGCCTCCGTCCCCGTGCATCTGTCCCCGGGCCTCCGTCCCCGTGCATCTGTCCCCGGGCCTCCGTCCCCGTGCATCTGTCCCCCGGCCTCCGTCCCCGTGCATCTGTCCCCGGGCCTCCGTCCCCGTGCATCTGTCCCCGGGGTAACTAGCCCTCCCGCCCCGAGCCTTCACGTTCTGAAGGGCTGCGAAGGCCACGGGTGGTTCTGGTGGATGTGCAGGCTCCCTGAGGATGCATTCCGTCCAGTGTCTGCAGGGAGCCACTGTGAACAGGGTGACAAGGTCCCCATGCCCGTGCCATCAGGGTGGGAAGGCAGAGGCGACAAGTGTCCTTCAGGGCAGCTGGGCCAGGGCTCTCCCTGGGCACTGCTGAGCCCTTGCACCACTGCTCACCCCTCACCCATGTCCTGGACTCCCAGCCAAAGCTGCTGGGGAACCAGCTTTGTCAGCAGTTTCTGGGCACAGAGCCTGGACTCCCCCTGGCCCTGAGCCACGACTGAAGGCTTAAAACTGCCCTTTGGCCCAGGTTTCTCTCCAGAAGTTTCTGAGGTCGCTTGTCCTGAAGCTTGAAGTGCAGGCAGGCCTCTCCTTGGAATACATCCTTCCTCCCGCTGCGTCAAAGCTCGGGGCAGATCAGTGCCCTAGCTGTCTCGCTACTGCAGAAGACGCCCCGCCCCGCCTTCCCCTCCCTGCGTGCTCTGGTCACTGATTCACACCTGACCGCCACGTGTCTCCCGCCACCCCTTCGCCTGCTGCCCCAGCCCGGAGCTCCGCGGCGCTGGCAGCAAGGACAAGCATCCATCTTAATGAAAGGCTTGTGCCTTGGTGGTCCTCCGTCCTTGAAGCCAGGAACTAGCCTGGGCTCCTGCCTCCTCATGGCTAAGGGAGGGGATCGAGGTGATGGTTCTGCTTGTCCAGAGGCTGTGGTCACTTTGTCGTTGTGGACTTGAGACCAACGTCACCATGATTTTCCTGCTGGAGATTCTGTTGGCATCTCACGCCAGGCAAAATTCAGTGCACATTCTGGAAGGAATGTGCGGAGGTTGAAATTGCACCCTCTGTCAATCTCTAGTTCTAGCTCGCTCCTTCCCGACACCAACTCGTCTCCCTTCCCAAAGAATGGAGGCTTCACTGAGGTCTGCTCTGTTCCTCATGGGTTTGCACCTGACGGTTCAGAATTCCCTCTTGACAGTAACTCAGCAGGGATGAGGGAAGGGTGCTGACAAGGGTCCCACAGTTTCTTCTGGAAGAGGCATCACCGGACCCAGGATGGTACAGAAGGTTAGAGCTGATGAGCGTACTGTCATCCCCACACCTTCTTTCTGGAAAATAACTTTTCTGAGAACTAAGGGCCAGAGACAAGTTACTGAACAGATGTTTCATGACTGGAATAAAAACTGCTCCAAGCCTGTGTTTCTTCAACTCTGCGATCCACCTCCCACTTGGCTAAGCCTCCTTGTCTCCTTGCAGGAGTGAGGGTATGCCCCGGGGACCCCAGCAAATAACTGTGGCAACTGGCCCACTGCTTTCTCTTCGTCTCGCCCTCCTCTCACTGGGCAGTATTCGCGGCATTGCCTAAGACTCCCCAGAGTGACTGGGCTGTTTCGCCGAGGCAGACACTCGGCCTGAGTCTGGAACCGCAGTGACTGGGGGTCTCGGGACAGCTGTCGTACTCCGTCTGTTTCTGATTGTGACAGGGACGAAGCCGAGGGTAAGGGTCTCCTGGGAATGTCACTATGGGATGGAGGGAGAAATCGTTGGAGGTGAATGAGCAGGAGGGCAGAAGAGTTTTCTGGGGCCACTAGCTTTTCCAGAACACGGCTGAAAGAGCCGGATTTAAGAGTGACTTCCCACCTGGTTGAGCGTTGAGAGAAAGTGGCAGCTATACTTGCTTACAAAAGAGGAAATAACCCAGAATTTTTTCATTAAAAAAAAAAACCTGCTAACCCTGAAACTTACTCATCTCTTTTGGACCTGAAGAACCCCCAGAGTTGATGTAAAAAGTCTTATTCTTAAGCTATCTTCCTTTCTCATTTGTCACCCTGAACCCTTGTGAAAGACATCAGCCTGGGCAAGCAGGCCGTGGGCACCTGATGGCGCTCTGCAGACCGGCTGCTTGTCGCTGACATGCACCCTCCACCTGCCGCCCTCTGCTGGGGGCACTGGAGTCCCCCGGCAGCTGGGGCCCACTTAACGGTCAGGAGAGGTAGGGGAATGATCCTCTGGAGCGGAGGGACCTCTGATGGACCTGGGTCCCTCTGCTTTGCAGCTTGAAGAGCTACGATGGCGCTCAACAAGGACCCGGCCTTGCTGGATGGAGATCTCCCTGTAAGTACTTGGTCCTGGAGACAGGCTGGGGATGAGAGGGTGCGGGCCAGCGGAGAGGGGGCTTGCGGGACTCAGACAAGCCCCAAGATTCCATTCATGGCCCATGGACCATAATGTCTTCATTACTCTTGTTCTCACTGTCATTTGCAGGGAGCTGTAGGGGATAAGTGGGGTAGGGGTGGGGGGATGCCTGTTAAAAACTAAGCCTCTTGGGCAGAAACCCTGGCTGGGAGGGAAAGGAGAGGGAGGAAACGACTGTGTTCTGAGCCCTGACGCGGAAACCCGTGTCCATCCACCACCCAGGCAGGATGTGTCCCGAGCTGCTGCGCTCTGGGACTCCCGGCGTCCTATGTAATGGCCTGGCCTGGGGGTTAGAGGGGCAGGGTGCCCAGTGTGTGTGTGGAGCCTGTTCTCTGTGACTGCAGTGGTTGGACAAGGCCTTTCTGATGTAGACACAATTCAGACGGGGACTGAAACTAAAAGCTGTGATCCCACCTGCCACCCGTCGTGTCCCACAGTAGCTTTGACAAACCTTTGCCCAGGGAATTGCCAGGTTAAGGTCGGAGCCACAGAAACGGGGAGGTATACACACAACCGTCAGGTGCCTAGTCAGGCCCTCCTTACGGACGATGCTTCCTTCCCTTTCCAGGACCTCTCTCCCCCTTTTGGCTTTGCCTAAAATCACCCCTGAAGCCTGGCTCCACGTGGAGTGAATTTGCTCAGTGCTGTTAGAGGGCAGAGGCTGGAGGGGCTTTCAGCTCAGCAGCGCTGTCCAGCAAGGCTCTCAGGCCTCTCAGGAGGGTGGGCTCCCCCAGGGAGATGTCCAAATCCCAGCTTCCCGGGAGACTGGGGAATCCGTGCCGGCCTCAGAGTCCCTCAGAGGCCAGGCCCTGATTCTGCACAGAAATGCAGATCTCACCTGTCTCCCAGGAGCTGCAACCCTGACTGAGCTAGTAATTCCACGAATGTTTCTCAGCCAGCCCTCGTTGATTTGATCGCTACCCTGCGTTGAGGTGGCATTGCCTTCACTACGCAAGTTTCAGGTGGGCCTCACGAACCAGCATCTGTACGGACGATGTTCAACCCACCGTTGGAGTCCAGTTCTATCCATCACACAGTGACTCGTCCACCCACCTCGTCTCCCTGCCCTTCTGGTGACTTCTATGCAGTCTTAGAGTCTAAAGGCTTATTTTGTTTTATTTAGTTCATGTGTTTGTCGGCACAGGCTGTAGGCCACCGGAGATACGGAGATGCGGTCTCCTGGGCATGATCACAGCACCACGTGACAAGAGTGAGGACAGCCCCAGGGAGAAGCAGTGGCTTCTGGTGTGAGGGAGGAGAGCTGGGCAGCTTTGCAGAAGTGACGCTGAGTGTGTCTGCAGAGAGCAGCCTTTCTCTGGACCAGAGGGGAGGGAAGGGGAACAGGAACACGGTGGGCCCAGCGTACGCAGGCAAGAGACTGTGTCCCACAAAGGCCAGAAAAATGTGTGGGTGAAGCCACCTTACCCAAGGTGGACTGATGCCCCAGAAGGTGCGCAAAGACAGGGCTCTCCCAGGATGTTTAAGGCGGGCCTGCAGGGTAGGACGCCCTTGACTTGGTTCCCGGAGGACGGAAATGGCTTCAGGAGCTCCCCGGAGCCTGGTCCTGACCGAGGACCATGACTGGCCTCGTGGCCTGCAGCGGCCTCTCCGGCCTGGGCTCCCCCAGCCCGGGAGCCAGGCGAGCCTCGGGCCTCGGGAAGTGGGAGGATCCAGTGCCCTCCTTCCGCCCGTGCCAGGAGCAGGAGAACGTGCTACAGAGGGTCCTGCAGCTGCCGGTGGTCAGCGGCACGTGCGAGCGCGTCCAGAAGACCTACGCCAGCACCAAGGAAGCCCACCCGCTGGTGGCCTCCGTGTGCAATGCCTACGAGAGGGGTGTGCAGGGCGCCAGCAGCTTGGCCGCCTGGGGCATGGAGCCCGTGGTCCGCAGGCTGTCCACCCAGTGTGAGTCCCCGCGATGCTCAGAGGCGGCTACCGCCAGTCTGTTTGTCCGCCTAAGCATCCAGCTGTCTGAGAGCTTGCTTGTCTGCCTGCCTGCTGGCCCTCTAGGTGCCCTTCTGTCATCTCTAGCTGCGGGAGGTGAGCTGCAGAGGGAGATGCAGCTACAGTTCTCGCATCTGCAGCCCGGCTGGCATTTTCCTGGGATGACCATGAGCCAAAGAATCCCAGGGCCGGCCTGGGCAGAGCTCGGGGCCGCAGTGGCATGGGTCGGGCCCATGGGGGACAGACACCCATTTTCACTCCAAATGCAGCAGCACCAGGCACTAGCAGAGTCTGGCACAGAGGCTGGGGCAGCTGGCACGAGGGCTGGCCTGGCAGGGCTGGGGCAGAGCTGGCGAGGGGACGCCCTCCAGGCCCAGCAGCTGATGGTGCCACCGTAACCGCTGGGGCATAGAGAGCTACCAGCCAGGGCCCTGGAGGTGGAGGATAGCTGTCCATCAGGTCATACAGACTGCCCTGTTCAAACGCTCCTACCCATATGAAAATACGGCCCCCAAGGCTCAGCTCTGGGCGGGCCGACAGCAAGCCCAGCAGCACTAAGAGGTTTAGGACCTTCCGCCCTGCTGATGAGAGAACCGAGGGTCAGAGGACCCTGCACAGCCACTGGGCGAGATCAGGTCAGAAAACCAGGCCTGGCCAGGCTCCCTGCCCACCAGCTCCTTAAATGACCACCCAGGGTTGCACTCGGCCCTTCGGAAGCTAGAAATCAGCTGGGTGCTCTGCTGCTGAGAGTTCCGTGGAGAAACCAACTGTCTGATGGAGAATCTATAGGCCTTTAAAACTGTGCCTCCAGGACCCTGCCTGCAGGACCCCTGTCCTCACAGCTCCTAGGCAGTGTCTCCTGGATGCCTTTATCACCTCTGTCACTCATTCCGATGGGAGGCGCACCTCCTTTCTCTCCCGGTTGACCTCCTCACACTGTGCCCCCAGAAGTTAAAAGGAAGGGACCTTCTGGGGCTTAGACAGCTGTGGCTGGGAGTGTCACTGAGGACTGAGCAGCACCAGGTCTGGTCCCTGGGGACCCAGCCCTGCTCCCCCACACCCCACCGTCCTTCCCTGTGTACACCCAGGGCGGGGAGGGATGAGAAGCCCAGAGAGACCAGCGTCAGGTGATTCACCGGTTCCCACACTCGCCCCTCCCAGCCGCATTGTACAAAGAGGTGCGGGAGCTCAGGCGGGGCTGGAACTTGCCCAGGGCCGCCGGCGCCGCAGATGCGGGAGCTGGGCTCGGAGAGCAGGGCACGCTGGCTGAGTCCGCGTGGGGAAGGCATTGCTGCTCTCACGGTGACTACGCACGGGGGCTGAAGGTAACAGAGGCCCTGGTGGCAGGATGCCGTGGTGCTAGCCGGACGGGCCTGGGGCTGGGGGGCTGCTAGGGTCTCAGCTTGGTGGGGGCTCACCCCACCGTGCCATCCGCTTCCAGTCACAGCTGCCAATGACCTGGCCTGCCGAGGCCTGGACCACCTGGAGGAGAAGATCCCAGCCCTGCAGTACCCTCCCGAGAAGGTGTGCCCCTCTTTTCTTCTTGAATGCTCCCGCACGCGGGGCGCTGCTTCGGGGGAGGAGTGGGCGTTTGCCGCGGAGCCGGTGAGCCTGCTGTGTCTGCGGCGCTGCCTGACCCTGAGGCCCACAGCGGGCTGCTCCTGCTCCCAGTGGTGCCAAACGGAGCGACTTACTGGGCCAGCCCGCACCAACCTGAGACTAAAGTCACCGTCCTGATGCCCCAGCCCGGGAACCCTGGGGAACTGGACTTGGGCTTGTGGGTCACACTCGTCAGATCCAGGCTTGCAGCCCCACACCCTCCAGACCCAGCCCTCTGTGGACTAGGAAAGGGTCGTGCCGCCTGGGTCCACGACGGAGTTACCAGGAGGGCCCCCAGTCCTGCTCCCCCGTCCTGCCAGCCTGTGCTGACCTCTGTGCCGGGGCCCCCGCGTGTGACCCGAGAACCACTGCAACGGGTGGTCACCCCGTCTTGCAGTGACCGCCACACCACCTTACTGGAGGCCGCACGAGAGCTGGGCGATTCGGCTCGGGTCTGGGGGCTCGCTGCCGTTTTCCCAGATGAGGGGCGACCTCTTTGCCACAGGGGGTCCCAGGCTAGCAGTGGAGAAAGAGGAGATTTTGGTGCAGAATTGTAGGCAGACAACCACATCTAAGTCAACATAAGTGCAGACAGGTGTGACAGCGGTGTTGCGTGAGGACAGGCGGGGCAGCTGGGGATTTGGGAGAGGACAGGCGGGGCACCAGGGTCAGGACAGCTGTCCTAGGGGGTGGCTTTTGGGAAACCTCATAGGGTATTTGGGATCTCGACAGGCAGAAAGGGGTGTGACGAGAACAGGAGACCTGGTGCTTCTTGGCAGGGGCGGGCTGGGGCCCTTTCCCTTTAAAGGCCAGCTCACTGCAGTTGCCGAATACTGGTGCCAGCCCCTGCCCTTAATTTATTTCTAAAGCATGTTCACGCTGGTTGTTTTCCCCCAGACCCGGGACTCAAATCTAGGGGTATGTGGCCTGGGATCCCTCAGGGGCAACCAACCCAACCACTGCTCCACCAGGGCACACCTGGGCATTTAAGTGAGGACTTCCCGGAAGCCAAGCGGGGGCCTGAGACCCCGAGAGGGTGCTCTCCCAGGGCCTGCAAGACCCACGTGCCTGCCCCCACTGCACCCCCAGATCGCCTCTGAGCTGAAGGACACCCTCTCCAACCGCCTGCGCAGTGCCCGGAACAGCATCAGCGTGCCCATTGCCAGCACTTCAGACAAGGTCCTGGGCACAGCCCTGGCCAGCTGCGAGCTCGCCTGGGGTGTGGCCAAGGATACCGCCAAATATGCCGCCAACACACGAGCCGGCCGACTGGCCTCTGGGGGAGCCGAACTGGCGCTGGGTGGCATTGAGAAAGTGGTTGAGTTCCTCCTCCCTCCAGACAAGGAGGAGCCAGGTATCTGCCACGAGGGCACCCATGCCCACCACAGAGTGAGTGCCCTGGTGGCTCCTGCACTGGGGAGAGGCAGTAGGGCACATCAAATGCTGCTCTGGAGCAGGGAGGCCTAGTGGGGCTTCAGAAGGACCTGTCTTCACTTAGTGGGCCCCTCGCCCCCTAATTTGTAAGTGGGGAAAGTGAGCTGTCCAAATCCCCGGCGAGGTCACATTCTACCCCTAGACACACAGAGACATTTCCCCGGCGCCTCTCATCTGCTTTCCCTCTTTCCCCCCAAACCCCTCCCCAGGCGCTGCTCCAGAAGGCCAGCAGCCCCAGAAGCCTGAGGCCAAGCCGAGCCTGGTCAGCAGGGTTGGGGCCCTGGCTAGCACCCTCTCTCAGCACGGCTTCCAGACCACGGCCCGGGTGCTGAAGCAGGGCCACGCCCTGGCCATGTGGATCCCAGGGGTGGCGCCCCTGGTGAGTGTCTACGCTGGATGCCCACTGACCCAGGCCCTGCTCCCTCCCATTCCCACTGAGTGCCCCCCACTCCTGTCCTGTGATCATCCTCTCTTTCAGCCTGGGCTGGAACTTTAGGTCTCAGGACATGAGGTCCTGGGAGGGTGGAGGGCTAGTCCTCTAGGCTGCAGGGGAAAAAACGGCCAGCACTCCAGTCAAGGGCTGCAGTGCTTGCTAGGGGTGGTCCTGCCCCCAGCCCCTTCTGTGACTCTCATTCTCTGAGTCCCCACCCCTGCCCCAAGTGGGCCTCTTGTGTGAGGGGCAGAGACCCCCATCTGCAGCCCAGCCACTAGGGAGCGTCACCTTAAACAGGCAGGCACAAAGCAGCCAATTGGGGAAGCCCCAGCCGGGCCCGTCCCTGACTGGCCCCAGGCTTCTGAAGTCCCTTTTAGCGGCTTTTAATTCTCAACCCCCTGCACCCAAGGTAAAGCTGCCTCTTCTGGGCCCAGACAGGGCTAACTCCCCACAGCAAACCACCTGCCACTCTGTATTTTACTTGAGACAGGCTGGACAGGTGCAGGCAGGAATGAAAGTGAGCAGGCAGGCAGCGGTAGAGAGGAGGAGGAAGCACTTGATTTTTTTATTTAGTTGTTCGTCTTGGTGGTTCTCCCAGCCCCCAGTCTTGAACCTGGGGATGTGAGTGGTCCTGCTCTGAGAGTGTACTGGACCGCTAGGCCGTCTGGGGCGTGCCCAGGATGGTTATTTTTCATAAGGAACTTTAGTAAGAAACTAAGGACCAAAAAAAAAAATTAATGCATAAAGGCCAGCAAACAAGAGATCTGCTTTCCAGCCATCGTTTGCGTGGTACTTTTAAGAGCATCGGCAGGCCTGGCTCATCTATTCAAGCAAATGTTTGCTGAGAACCTTCTCTGCGCCAGGCTCCTTGGCCCAGGTAGAAATTCAGGAGGTCCCCTCTGTCCTCTGCACTGTGGGACATTAACTGATGGGCGCTGAGTGACCCCACACCTGCCTGAGCCCAGCGGGTCAGCCACTGTGTGCTTCGCCCTCCCGGGGCCTTTTCATGGGCACCAGCGTCCCTGGACGTTGTTTGCTGAAGAGGTACTCTCTGTGGAGCTCCTGAGAGGTTCGAGCCAAGCTGTTCCGTAGGGGACACCAACCCCGCCCCAGCCCAGGCCAGCCTCTTCCCTCCGGACACTCCCGTCCACTTGATATTTACACTCTTGAAGGCTCCTCCAGGGGCGTCTGCTGATGCTGAACACATAGACCTGACCAGCCCAGCGCTCCAGGCTGCAGCAGTGAGCACGCATGCCCCCGAGTCACGTGCACCTGTGCCCGCTGGCGTTAACTTTAGTGAATGGGAAACAAGCCAAATACCTATGAACAGCAGATGGGTAAACTGAGGTCTGTTCATGCAGTGGGATGTTACACAGAAATGGAAAAGGAGCGCCTTCAGCAGTGACTTAGATGATTCACGCGCTGAATGAAAGCTCTTCATGAAAGGACGCGCTCATTGCATGAGTATATTTATTTGAAGTTCAAAACCAAGCACAAGTGGTGCGCGGTCACCTTGGAAATACCCACCGGGGCGGGTACAGGGATTCTTCCGGGGAGTCGAAATGGTCTATGGTGACCACACACGGTGCCTGTCCAGTTCACGCAGCGGTACGCCTGTGTGTGCCTCGGTCCACGAGGTTCTTTCTCACTCAGTGAAAAACTCTGAGAAGCACCGATCGGCTGGGGCCGCGGGGGCTGCAGGGTTGGTGCCGCTGCCAGCCCTGCCCCCTCCGGCCCCTCAGAGCAGCCTGGCCCAGTGGGGCGCGTCAGCCGCCATGCAGGTGGTGTCCCGGCGGCAGAGCGAGGTGCGGACGCCTTGGCTGCACAAGCTCGCTGCCGCCCAGGAGGAGGCCCATGACGCGCAGACAGACACCGAGGGGGAGGATTCGGAAGAGGAGGACTCGGGCAGTGAGGAGGACGGGCTCAGTAAGGTAAGGGCGGCGGGCAGAGCGCAGGGCGGAAGGGCCCAGGGACGGGGCACCTCACCCACCCCAGACGCCCAGCCAGAGATGTCCACCTGCATTCCCTGCCCCATCCTCGTGACCGTCCTGTAAGAAGGCTGGGCAGAGGCTGTCCCCATTTTGCAGATGAAGAAACTGAGGTTCAGAGAGGGGAAATAGCTGCCCATGGCCACACAACCAGGCCTACAGGTTTCTGGCTCCAGGTCCACCTCCGTCCCTGTCCCCTGGAGTGGGCCACGCTGCCCAGGAGGCCTCTGGAGCTGGCGGGAGGGTGGGGCAAGGGAGTCACTGCAGGAGCCACTTCCTTGCTCTGGTCTCCAGGGGGCAGCTCCCACCAGCTCCAGAGGCCTCCTGGGCAGCGTGGCCCACTCCCTGCAGAAGGCCCTCAAGGGCGCCGTCTCCGCGGTGGTGTGGGCGCCTGCGGCTGTGCTGGGTGCTGCAGGGAGACGGCTGCACCTCACACCCGCCCCTGCGGCCACCTCCACTGCTCAGGGCAGGGCCATGTCCCTGTCAGATGCGCTGAAGGGGGTCACGGACAGCGTGGTGGACACGGTGGTGCACTACGTGCCGGTGAGTGCTGCCCCAGGGCCTGGACCGGGCAGAAGAGGGGGCTGCTGCCCCCATCCCCCCACCTGAACCCCGGTGGCCATCCTCTCCGGTCCCTGGGGCCCCGGAAACATTCTGACACCCTGTGCGTCTGGGGCCTGGGGTCCCCAGGGGGCCCATTCACCCCTCAGTCTCCGCCTGAAGGACCCGGCAGGCTGCCGCGGGTGGGTAGCAGGGAGGTTTCAGGGGCCCTGGGGGTGGGCTGCGTTCCAACTCTACCACTGCCCGCAGAAACCCAAGGGCTGTGGAAACTACCCTTTTGGGCTTCCCTGGATTCCACAGGCTCAGGAGTGGCAGGCAGGGCAGGGCCCCCCAGAGCTGGCATGGGCTGCCCAGCTGCTGCCTCCCATCAAGAGTCACCCAAGGATCTTCGAAGGCAGCTGTTCACTTTGGGCCCCAAAGGGAACCAGGCAGGGGGCCGTGGCCCCCGCGGGGAATCTGCGGGCAGTACTAAGGCCACACTGTGACCCAAGGAAGGGTCTGGAAAGCTACTCATCGCCCACGGGGGTGGGGGTGGGGGGTGAGGAGGGGTTGTGAAGGGGCCAGAGGAGTCCCTGCAACTTTGGGAGGGGGCCCGGAGTCCGGCCTTTGAGGTCTGGACCTGTGGACCATCAGAGAAGCAGGATACCCTGGGTCTCCGGCTCCCCCATCCAGCTCCACACCCGACAGCAGCGGGGTGCGGGCTGAGTGCGGGGGTGGGGCAGAGGAGGGATCGGGGCGCAGCGGGGACTCACATGGCTGCCTGGCCCTCAGCTCCCCAGGCTGTCGCTGATGGAGCCCGAGAGCGAATTCCGGGACATCGACAACCCGCCGCCGGAGCTGGAGCGCCGCTGGTCTGGGGCGCCGCCTGCCGGCAGCCTGCGTGGCCTGCGCAGCCCGGGCGCGCCCCCCTGCGCGGCGCCGGAGGCCCGGCTGGACGCGCCCGCCGCGCGGCGCTCGGGATTCGCGGCGGGGCCCCGGGAGAAGCCCCGGCGCAGGGTCAGCGACAGCTTCTTCCGGCCCAGCGTCGCGGAGCCCATCCTGGGCCGCGCGCAGTGCAGCCAGCTGCGCAAAACGAGCTGAGCGCCCCGGGCCCTGCAATAAACGCGCTACACCTCCCGTGAACGTCGGCTCTGCAGCGTGTCCTCTTGGGACTCAAAGCCACCGTGTCCTTAGGAACCCGGGCATCTTCCGTCCCTTCCGGCTGTATCAGAACCAATTCTATGCCTTTTGTGTTTTAACCGAAAGATTCCAATTGTCCCTGCATAATCATGGGGGGTTGGTTCCACGACCCCTAGGGTCAAGGCCCTTGTAGAATGTGACGAGGTATTTTCTTCTTCACCCCCGTCCTGGTTCGCAGGCTTCACATGGCCTGCGCTTTGGCTGCCCGAGCGGCCTGAGCCACGATGGAGAGTTTTCATGGACCTGTGCACGCTCCCAGGCACTGTCCTCCAGAGATACACTCCAGTATAAAGGCCGCGTCCTCCCCTAGCGCAGAGAAGGCTACTTGTTAGTTTTCTCACTTGTTACAACTTTGAGACCGAGGTGCACCACCCAGGGGCGGCCTCGCGCGTCCGCGAGCCCCTGCCCTCCGCCAGGGCGCTGGTCTGCGCGCCGGACTCGGGCGGAGCCCCGGCACCCGGGCCGAGCGGCCCCGCCCCCAGGAGGCCCCGCCCCCAGGAGGCCCCGCCCCGCCCACTCTGGGACAGACTCCTCGGCGCCGCCCGGCTGGCGCCTCCGCCCCCCGCCAGGACCAGCGGGCGGGGTTGCGGACGAGGGGCGGGATGTTTTGGGGGGCGGGGGTCCCGATGACGGCATCGGAGCGCGCCGCGCGGCGGCGGGGAGCCCGACTGCACAGAGAGGGGGCTGCGCGCAGAGCCCGGAGGTGGGTGCGGCGCGGCGCGGTGCAGGGCGAGGGCTGGCTGCGCCCCCGCTGGCGCAGGCCTGGGAGCCCGGACCCAGCACGAGGAGCCCCCCGCCCTGCCGACCGGCTCCTGGAGGCCCCTCCCTGGGCGCGCGGGCGGGAGTCCCGCTCCGAAGTCGGGGGCCGGAGGCTGGCATCCCGGGCCTGGCCTGCGGGAGCGCGCCGCCTGCGACGGGTCGCTCTGCGTTCCCGACCACGGTTCCACACTTTCCCGGGGCTCGTGCTTGCCCGCCGCCTCCGCTGCCGATCCCGCCCCGAGCGCCGACCGCAGCGGTGCGCGCAGCCCTGTGTCCTAGCGGCCGCGGAGTGGCCGCCGTGTCCCCAGAGCCGGGCACCCAGCGGCGACACGTGCTGGAGAATTAGATCAGATTCACTCTTGGTCGGGCGGCGACTAAGCGTTCCCAGTGCTGGACGGGACGCGGGACGGGAACCAGGACGGTCCTGCCTTGCAGCTCCCAGTCTGGGACGCGGGGACACAGGCGGGTACCGCAAGTGATCTGTCACTGATGGGATAGCGCTGATCCGTGTGTGGCGGGCTGAGTGTCGTGTGTGCGTGTGCGAACGGGTGTGCCGGTGGGGGCACAGCTCCCCTGGCTCCCCGAAGGTGGGACAGCTTCTGCCTGAAGGGGTGAGGAGGTGTGGGCAACGCTGAGTGTGTTGCAGAGAGAGGTAAGGAAAGTTCGCGGTAGGCAGTGGGGAGCCTCTTTTGGGGGGAGTATTTGCAGAAGAGTGACTTGACATTTTGAAAGGCTCTCCTAGCTGGGGGAGGAGAAAGGGGGGACAGGGAAACAGAACCAATGAGGTGACTGGTAAATATCATCCTGTCATGTCAGTGGCCAGGACTCCAGGGATTTGACAACAGAAGGGGGAGAAGCTGGTGAAATTGAGAACTATTTAGCTGACGAATTGGCAGTTTGGTGGAGGGAGCTTGGTCCTGAAGGATGGTTGACTTTGTAAAGGAAAGATGCAGGAATGAAGTCAGGCAAGAAGACAAGAGGAGGAAGAAACATTTTCATTGTTCATCTCGGTTGCCCCCTACTGCTCCCCATCCTCTCACCCTGAGTCCCCCACCTGGGTCCTTAGGATGTATGTGGACTATGCCAGTCAGAGGCAGCAGATTTACCCACTAAGCCACCAGGGCCATGTCGGGGTGTGGGTTTTTGTTGGTTTTTTTTAGCACTTGATTCCATTCAGTTGTTCATCCTGGTTGTGAACCCTGGTCTTGGTCCTGGGACACGAACCCGGGTTCTTGGGATATGTGTGGACTGCATGCCAGGATGTTGACTTTTGAAGGTGGGGTGGGGTGTGATGGGGCACACTGGGAGGACATGGGAACCCAGTGGGGGTTTGGGAAGGGTGTTCCTGCTGTGGTGTTGTGTGTGTGCCTCTGTGTCTGTGTTCATTCTTTTAGAGGACGGGGTCACAGGGGAAAGGGGTGCAGCTGGAACCCAGAAGCCCTTAGATGTCAGGTGGATTTGCTACTTATTTTGCTGGCGATGACAGCCATGCATCGTCACTGTGGAGAACTGTGTCACGGCCCTTACAGCATTGGGGACCAGGCCAGGGTTCCGGGTGTCCTGAACCTTGACCCCCCATCCCTCCAAGGTCAGGACCTGCAGGACTTGGTGCCAGGTCACCTGCAGGGTGAGTCCAGCCCAAGCACAGTGCTGATGGCAGGGCCCCTTCCTCTCACTGCAGGACCCGGGGCAGCCCTCCCTCAACATGGGGCTGGAGGCCCAGCAGCCGCCAGGGGCCGAGGAGACCCCGGTTATGGTGGCCCTGCGCGTCCGCCCGCTGCTGCCCAAGGAGCTGCTGCATGGCCACCAGAGCTGCCTGAGGGTGGAGCCCGGGCGCGGCCGCATCACCCTGGGCCGGGACCGACACTTCAGCTTCCACGTGGTGCTGGGCGAGGACGCCGGGCAGGAGCGTGTCTACCAGGCCTGTGTGCAGCCCCTCCTCGAGGCTTTCTTCGAGGGCTTCAACGCCACTGTCTTTGCCTACGGTCAGACGGGCTCCGGGAAGACGTACACCATGGGCGAGTCCAGCGTGGGTGAGTGCCGGGTGCATGGCCCCTGCCAACCTCAGGCGGCTGCATGTCTCCTGAGTTTCTGCCCCCGCCCCTCTTAATGCTGTTGAAGATGGGGGTGCTGGGGAGGAGAGCAGGCTTCCCGAACAGATCGCAGCCCCGGTGGGACCAGCCATGCCAGAAGGGGGGCCTCTGGAAGGGACCTTGGGAGGGAGGGACCTTCTCAGCCCCACAGAGAGGGGCCATGCCCCTCTGGTTCTGGACACCTCCAGGGGGAAGGGCACAGAAGCTGGCTTGTCTCCAGAGGGAACAGGGGTCAGGGCTCCCTATTCCAGGGGGAGTGGCTGGCATGGGGACTGTCCTGCAGCTTCGTGTTTACTGCCTAGCAGGAGGCAGGCTGGCCCAGGGAGGCATGGAGCAGTTTTGGGAGAGATTCTTTGGGCCCCTTGAAGGAACTACCACCTTTTACGTCATGCAGACCGCTTTCTCTTCGGTTATAAAAACTGCCCGTGTTTGTCATAGAGAATTAGGGAAATGCAGAAAAACACAGGCATAAAATGAAACTTACTTGGTAATCACCGTGCAGAAACCAGTCACCTGTTAACTTTCTAGTTTTTTTCCCTGTGAAAATTACTCCCCCCCAAATTGCAATATAGGGCACGATTGTTTCCTACTACTTTTTTAACACGGCGTCATGAAAGTTTATGATACATTACTTGGTCTGATTTTCTGATGGCTGCCTGGCATTCCACTGTGAATACAGGCAGTTTAATCAGCTCCCACTGCATCTTAGACTGGACCCTTAGGATGTGTGCATTTTCGATTCATGAGGAAGAGCGCCACTTGTTACCCCTTCTTATTTGGTTCCTTGGAATCGATGTAGCAGGTCCTCACAATAAGCGAACATGGTGGTGGTCATGTCCTCCCTGTCCTGGGGAGTAATCAGGAAGGACAGGGTGTCTGTGAGCTGGCAGCGGTGTAGCTGGAAAGGTACTTACACCTGAGAGGGCTTAGGTGAAGCAGGAGAGGTTGCTTCCCACTCTGGAAGTGCCCGCCGCCCGGAGCCTGGCCTGGTCCCCGCTGCTCAGCCGCAGTGGCTTCTGCTGCCCTGTCCCTGCCGGGACTGTCCTCCAGCGCCAGCAGGGCCCTCGGGGCCGTGGGCCAGCTCCAGCTGAGGGCAGAGCCCTGTGGTGTCCCCCAGCCTCTGTCCACGAGGATGAGCAGGGCATTGTTCCGCGAGCCATGGCCGAGGCCTTCAAGCTCATCGACGAGAACGACCTTCTCGACTGCCTGGTGCGCGTGTCCTACCTGGAGGCGTACAAGGACGAGCTCCGCGACCTGCTGGAGGTGGGCACCGCCAGC
The DNA here is from genome assembly GCA_004363575.1 of Solenodon paradoxus. Classification (NCBI taxonomy): domain Eukaryota; kingdom Metazoa; phylum Chordata; class Mammalia; order Eulipotyphla; family Solenodontidae; genus Solenodon; species Solenodon paradoxus. The sequence continues at coordinate 68,605 of RJWH01003290.1, read as the reverse complement.
CGCGACATCCAGCTGCGGGAAGACGAGCGCGGGAATGTTGGTGAGGGTTCTGAGCCCCGGGCTGAGGGGCACCTGCGGTACCTGTGGAGGCCCCTCCTCACGGGAGCCCCAGCTTCTGGAGGGTTCGGCTCTGTTTTCCTCTCTCTGCTCGAGTTCAGTGGACGCTTGTGTGTCCAGAGCAGGAGGCACTGAGGAGGCCTGGGGACCGGGGCGCAGCCGCCACTTAAGCCCCAGCCGCCACTTAAGCCCCAGCCGGATGGTCTGAACCCCCTGGGCGTGGGAGAGGGCGGGAGTCAACGAGCAAGGCGCTGACTGTCCCCGCGCGGGCCCTGGCTCGCGGCCCTCTGCCCCGCAGTGCTGTGTGGGGTGAAGGAGGTGGACGTGGAAGGCCTGGACGAGGTGCTGAGCCTGCTGGCCATGGGGAACGCGGCGCGGCACACGGGAGCCACGCACGTCAACCGGCTGTCCAGCCGCTCACACGCCGTCTTCACGGTGACGCTGGAGCAGCGCGGGCGCGCCCCCAGCCGCCTGCCCCGACCTGCGGCGGGCCAGCTGCTGGTCTCCAAGTTCCACTTCGTGGACCTGGCGGGCTCGGAGAGGGTGCTGAAGACGGGCAGCACGGGCGAGCGGCTCAGGGAGAGCATCCAGATCAACGGCAGCCTGCTGGCGCTGGGCAACGTCATCAGCGCCCTGGGCGACCCGCAGCGTCGCGGCAGCCACATCCCCTACCGGGACTCCAAGATCACCCGGTGAGAAGGGCCCCGGAGGCGCGCAGTGCGTGGCGGCCCGGGCCGGGGCGAGTGCGGGCCCCCTCTGGTTCTGGGGCGCGTGGGCCCCCGGAGGACCCTGACGCCCCCGGCCCGGCGCCCTCAGGATCCTCAAAGACTCGCTGGGCGGCAATGCCAAGACGGTGATGATGGCCTGCGTCAGCCCGTCCTCCTCCGACTTCGACGAGACCCTCAACACCCTCAACTACGCCAGCCGCGCGCAGAACATCCGCAACCGCGCCGCGGTCAACTGGCGGCCCGAGGCCGAGCGGGCGCCCGAGGAGCCGGTGGGCGTGCGGGGGCCGCCGCGGCACCGCTCCGAGACGCGCATCATCCACCGCGGCCGGCGCGCCCCGGGCCCCGCCGTCGCGTCGGCCGCCGCCGCGCGCCTGGGCGCCGAGTGCGCGCGCTGCCGGGCCCGCACCCACGCCGCCCGCAGCCTCCTGCGCGAGCTGCAGGCCGAGCCCGGGCTGCCCGGCGCCGCCGCCGCCCGCAAGGTGCGCGACTGGCTGTGCGCCGTCGAGGGCGAGCGCAGCGCCCTGAGCTCCGCCTCCGGGCCCGACAGCGGCATCGAGAGCGCCTCGGCGGAGGAGCAGGCCACGCAGGGGCCCGGCGCGCCAAAGGTGGTGGCCGCGGGCGAGGTGCGGCCCCAGGGAGGGGCAGAGGGGAAGGAGAGAGGTCTTCTGCAGCCTCTGTGGGCAGAGCGCTCTCGGGCTTCAGCCAGTTCTGCCGACGACCCTGGTCGCTGGCTCAGCTCACGGAACTCCGGGGTCTCCTCTAAGGCAGGGGTAGCAGTCTGCCTCCTGGGGTGTTGTAAGGGTTGGCGGGGCTGCACGCTGGTAAAGGCTCAGTAGCTTGTTCCTAAGAATAGTGGTTAATGAAAACATGGTTGGTTACTAGCTTCAGGAGATGGCTGGCCGAGGACCACAGGCCAGTGGGGTCTGGAGCCTCCGTTACAGGCAGGGCTTTCAGTAGAGTAGCGGGTGGGACTGGGGAGCGCCTGGCAAGGCAAAGAGAGGGCAGGGGTGTCGTGCCACCGAACACCCTCCTCCCGCCCCATAGGAAGGTGTGGGGGCACTGCAGCTGCTCGCCCTGCAGAACCAGGTGGCCCGGCTGGAGGAGGAGAACCGAGACTTTCTGGCTGCCCTGGAGGACGCCATGGAGCAATACAAACTGCAGGTGGGCCCCCCCCCTCACCCCAACCCAACCCCACCTTCAGGGCAGGGCAGGCTCCCCGGGAGGTGTGACAGCTGAGTCTCCTGGGATGAGGAGCTCAGCCAGGGTGGGTTTCTGGCAGGCGAGTAGAGATGGACAAATGCACGTGAGCAAAAGTGGATGCGAGGATCAGAATGGTGCGGGTGGGCGTTGGGAGGGTCTTGAGTGCTGCTGGGAGAACTGAAGGGGCAGCAGTGCGCATGCTCAGCCAAGGTAACCCGGTCAGCGTGGCTCCTGGCGCCCTCTGGTGGCAGTGAGGGGTATGGACGTGGAGCTCGGACCGGGAGGGAGGGTGCGAACTTGACCCTGAATGGCAGTGAGGGCGCCAGAGGGTGGTTGGTTCGCGGTATTTGGCCCTCCTGAGTTTGAGTCAGAGAGGGCGGGGTGACCTCAGACCCGTTCTTTAGAGTCAGCACCCCGGCGCCTGCCACCCAGCCCCCATCTTCACCTGGGTCCTGTCTTGCAGAGCGACCGCCTACGCGAGCAGCAGGAGGAGATGGCGGAGCTGCGCCTGCAGCTGGAGCTGGTGCGGCCGGGCTGCGGGGCCCCCGGGCTCCTGCGGGGCTTGCCTCCGGGCTCCTTCATGCTGCGGCCTCACACAGCCCCGCTGGGGGGCGCGCACACCCACGTGCTGGGCATGGTGCCCGCCACCTGCCTTGTTGGAGAGGAAATTGACCTTGAGAAGTGGGGAGAGGTGAGGGGGAGAGGAGGCTGGGTGTCTGCTGGGCGCTGTGCCCCTCTCCCTATGCTTTCCTGGGACCAGAGTGAGATGGCCTCTGGTGTCCCAAGACGAAGGACCAAGATTGGGTTTCTGAAGGGCCACTCAGAAGGGTGGGTGCCAGCGGACATCCCTGAGCTAGCTGGAGAGAGGCAGTGAGGAGCTCACGGAGGGGCTTCTGGCTTCTGGGTAACGATGGACTCTCGCTCTCTTCAGAGACGGGGGGCTCATCACCTCCGAGGCCACTCCCTATCTTGGAAGGCCTCTCTGCACGTTCACTTTTTTAAAGGACAGGTGCAGCAGGAATGAAGGCAGGCAGGCAGACAGGCAGGCAGAGAGGAGGAAGAAGCACTTTTTAAAATCTGGTTGTTCATGCTGGTGGTTTCTCCCGGGCCCGGGACTCGAACCCAGGGGTGTGTGGCCTGTGCGCCTTTGAGGCAGTTGACCCAGCTGCTCCTCTACCAGGGCGCACCACAAGTTCACTTTTCCACGAGCCCCAGGCTTCTTGAATCTTCTACTTCTGGTTCTGTCACTTGGGACTTTTTGGAGCAAGGTCCCCTATCTGCGTAAAGTTCCAAGGGACCAGAGACTAAATGAACTCGGGTGCGGTTCTGGCAGGTCGGCGAGGCCAGACTTGGTGCAGAGAGCAGGTCGCCCATCGAGAAGGGTGGGGACGGTAGCAAGATCCCCAGAGGTGGCGTTTGAGCTAGACCATGAGGCAGGGGAGGGCGACGGGGCAGATATGAGGAGGGTGGGTGGTGGGAAGTGGCTGATGGAGGGTGTCCCCTTACAGGGGACACATGATGGGGAGGCGGGAGTCCAGTTGCTGAGGGAGACGGACAGGCTGGGAAGCGGCTCTTCAGCGGCTTCGGAAGAGGAGGAAGAGGAGGAGCCCCCACGGCCTCTGCACCTGCGCAGGTGAGTGGAGCCTGCTCCCTCTGGACCAGGACGGCCAGGCTGGTGTCAGGGTGCCCTCACCTACGTCCACCTACATGGGGAAGGGCACGAGGGGGCGGTGTGTTCTGAACCCAGAGTTCCCACTGGGCTGGGTGTCCCAAGGGCGGGTCCAGGTCTCCTGGACCTCAGCCTCCAAGATGGTCTGCGCCGCAGCTGCTCTGGCCTCAGTTCTGCCAGCCTGCTAGCTGGGGTTACTTTGACCTGGAGGGCACAGAAGGCCAGCAGTACCTCTTCCTCCTCGTAGCAGGCTGGGCTGGAGTGGGGACAAGGGGATGTACGGACTCCCAGTTCTACCCTCCAGGAATGGGATCAGCCAGTGGAGCCAGCCGGCTGGGGCCTGCTCAGCGAGCCCACCTGACAGGAAGGCCCCGGAGCTTTGCCTGGAGGGGCTGGGTGCCACCATCCCCGGGCCTGGAGGTGAGCGGTGTGGGGGTGGGGTCTCTGGCTGCTCTGGGGAGGCTCTCGCCCCATCCGCCCCCGCCCAGGGCATGCCACTCCCCTCCCTTCCGCTGCCACCCTCTGACACTTGGGGTGGTGACCTGACAGTTGGCCCGTTACATGGGAGCAAGGCCACAGCTCGGCCCCGACAGGCCCCTGCAGCCATGGCTTCTGAGTGGCGGCTGGCCCAGGCCCAGCAGAAGATCCGGGAGCTGGCCATCAACATCCGGATGAAGGAGGAGCTCATCAGCGAGCTGGTGCGCACAGGTGAGGGTGGGTGTGGGGGCGGGGCCGTCTGGTTTGGTCCCCAACTCAGCTTCTTCCATCCGTGAGACTTTGTGCAAGTAAGGTCACGCCTCTGTGCCTCAGTCTTCTGGTCTCTAAAATGGGGTAGTAATTCTGCCTGCTTGGTAAAGTTGCGGTGAAGAATATGAGTTAATTCAGGGACAGGCCTTAGAGGAGCACTCAGAACACACTGCGTCCTCTTCTCCTCCTCATATTCATCGTCTGTGTTGGCCACTGTGCTGGTCACAGAACCCCTGGGTCCTGGGAAGCACACAAAGTGCGGCCAAGGACTGAGTGTCTCCAATTGTGACATCTGTGACATCTACCGGTGACACAGGTGAGAGGCAGGGGTGGCCTTAGGCTGAGCCTTTTCTTTGAAGAGTTGTGCACTTTTTGCACATGGCCACATGATTGTGATGGAGACGGAGGAAGAAGAGATGAGCAGGCGGCCGCCACGCGCGCTGCCCAGAGTTAACCCTGCCCACTGCCCTACATCGGCTTCTCCTCTGCCTTTCGTTACTGCTGAAGTATTTGGAGCAAATCAAGACATCACGTCATTTCATCCCCACACCTTCCAGTCATGTCTCTGAGGACACAATTCACTGACCCAAACGCCCTCGACACAGTGCACAGCGCTCAGTCCTCCTGGTGCCCAGCGTGTGAGCCCCTTCCCTCTTGAACCCCTTTCTTCAACCACATGTGTTCCGCATGTCCTGGTGGCGTCAGAGTTTCTGGTCTTCCCTCACCTTTCACGGCCGTGCTGGAGAATGTTCCAGAACGCAGGTGTTCCGGGCCTGCCCATTGGCATCCTTGTGTCCTTGATCTGCTCCTCTCTCTGCTCTCCGTATTTCCCACAAATGGACATTACTTCTAGAAGCTTAGTTGTATGCAGCCTCCAATTGCAACTCTATTCTAATATGCAGTAGGTAAAAGTAAAAGGGAATTAGCCCACAGTCTCCCTGGGTCACTGCTGTCAACGAGAGGCTGACTTAAAATGGGAGTCACTCTAAAGAAAAGTCCTCTAAGTCAATCCAGGTTCAGTGGCACCTCCCGTCGGCGTCTGCCGGTGGGGACCAGCGGGCCAGCGGGCCAGCGGTTCGCTGGGGCCTGGCCGGCGTCTCACTCCACCCCTTCCTTCCAGGGAAGGCCGCCCAGGCCCTGAATCGCCAGCACAGCCGGCGCATCCGGGAGCTGGAGCAGGAGGCCGAGCGGGTGCGGGCTGAGCTGAGTGAAGGCCAGCAGCTGCTTCGGGAGCTCGAAGGCCGGGAGCCCCAGGACGCGGGCGAGCGGTCCCAGCTGCAGGAATTCCGCAAGAGGGTCGCCGTGGCCCAGAGCCAGGCGCAGGTGGGTGTGGGACCCTGGGGCCTGTGGCCGTGGCCTCCCAGGCTAGGACGCTCGAATCGGGACGTAAGAGACCTGGGGCCCAAACTCGGTGTGGAATCTGTGGGTGCCCAGGCCCTCCTGTCCCAGCCCTGGCAGGGCGTGGGGCCAGTGTCGTATAAAAGCTGGCAGAGGCGCACCCTGTGGCTGAGGCACCAAGCCAATGGCTGGGCATAGACTAAACGAAGCCCAAGGACCAAGTTCGTTCGTTTGTTCCATCCCTTTTTCCTCCTCCCTCCTCCCCCAAAAAACCCCCACAAAAAATCAAACTGGCTGTTCCCGGGTGCGCTCAGCTTTAAACACGGCGAAGGCGGGGAGATGGGTCCCGCCTGCAGACCTTCTAGAAGACGAGTGGAGATGGTTGTCAAAAGACAAATCACCCTCCTCTCCCTCCATCCACCTGCCTACCCTTCCAGGTCCATCCACCTGGTGTCTGATTCATCTGTTTGCCTTATCATTTCATGCCAATGACTATCCATTGCTGCCCATAACCAGCTGTCTTCCTGTTCTGTCTTCCTGGTCCACCCACTTTGTTACCTTTGCTTTAAAGAAAAGGTGCAGCAGGAATGCAAGCGAGCAGGCAGGCCGGCAGAGAGAGGAGGAGAAGCACTTTATTTAATTCACTGTTCATCATTGATTGTTTCCTGGGTCCTGGGGACCTTGGGATGTAGTGCACTGTACCTGGTTTAACCTGCTAGGCAGTGGGACGTGCCCTGATTTGTAAATGATCCCATCTTTCCGTCTGTCTGCCTGCTCTTCCACCCACCCACCTGGCAGCTGCCCCTCGGTTTCCCTCTTTTCCCTGTTCAGCTGTCCAAGCAGCACTCCAGCCGTGTGGCCAAGAGCATCAGTGTGGACTCACATCCCAGCTTGGCCATTTACTTGCTGTGTGTCCTTGGTCAGGTTTCCTGACCTCTCTGTGCCCCAGTTTCCTAATCTGCGAAGCAGGGCTAATAGAAATCATGCACCGTCATGGGATTGTTAGAAGCAGCGTTTACTGTGCAGTTGGTGCAGGTAGTTCCTGGCGTGAATAACGTCGTCACGGCGACCCTTTCTGTGGTTTGACACTGCCCACCACCTGTTTCCGCTGTCCTTCGCCCTATGCGCTGGTCCCTCGGTCCTGCAGGCCCTCACTGCGTGCCCAGCTCTGGGTCAGGCATGTGCCGCCCTGTGCTGGACCCAGCGAGGCTGTGTGCATTCCAGGTGCTGAAGGAGAAGAAGCAGGCTACGGAACGGCTGGTGTCCCTGTCAGCCCAGAGCGAGAAGCGGCTGCGGGAGCTGGAGAGGAGCGTGCAGCTCATGCGGCAGCAGCAGAGCCGGCTGCAGAGACGGCTGCGTGAGGAGACGGAGCAGAAGCGGCGCCTGGAGACGGAGATGAACAAGCGGCAGCACCGCGTCAAGGTCTCGGCAGCTGGGCGGGTCCTGCGGGTCGGAGCTGGCAGCGGGCAGCCTCCTGAGTGAAAGCTGGGCCCTGGGCGCTGGAGCATGTTCCTGCACCTGAAGATGAGGAACGAGTGGGAGGCCGAGCTGGGGGCGGACTGGTGAGGGGGACTGGAAGAAGGATCGGCGTCCGGGGGAGCTAGAGAAACGTTCGCTGGCCCGGAGAGACTGCGTGGAGGCTGGGCCGGCTGTGCATGGGGCTCCAGGCCCCTCTGGTGGCCGCTGGCCCCCGGATGGCCTTGCTCCTGAATCTGTCACTCTGCATGTCCCCAGGAGCTGGAGTTGAAGCACGAGCAGCAACAGAAGATCCTGAGGATCAAGACGGAGGAGATCGCGGCCTTCCAGAGGAAGCGGCGCAGTGGCAGCAATGGCTCGGTGGTCAGCCTGGAGCAGCAGCAGGTGGGGCCTGGGCCCAGCCACACCCCAGGAGCCCTGCCTACTAGTTGCCAGGTTCCCCAGGGTCAGCAGAGGGCACACTGCACTCCCCTCACCTGGGGGCGGCCCACGCAGCCTTCTGGGGAAGCTGAGCTCCCTCCCCGCGTCCACTCTGCAGAAGATCGAGGAGCAGAAGAGGTGGCTAGACCAGGAGATGGAGACAGTGCTGCAGCAGCGGCGGGCGCTGGAGGAGCTGGGTCAGGAGCTGCACAAGCGGGAGGCCATTGTGGCCAAGAAGGAGGCCCTGATGCAGGAGAAGACGGGGCTGGAGAGCAAGCGCCTGCGGTCCAGCCAGGTGAGGACCCGCCAGGTGAGGTCCCGCCAGGTGAGGTCCAGCCAGGTAAGGTTATTCTGGGTGACATCACTGCCAGGTGGGTTCCGGCCAGGTGGAACTGTCCTGCTGGGCTGTATGCTGTAGACCCTCAAGAACTCCAGGCCTTGCACATGTGTGACATCCTACGGGAGCTTTAGGAGGGGCTGATGTGTGGGTAGGGCCTCTTCAAGTGCCCACCCCACATTCAGCTCACCTGGTGAAGCACCTGCTCTGGGACGCGGCAGCAGAGCAGGAGCACCTGCAGACCGGTGGCCCAAGGGCCTCTCTGGCCTAGAAGCAGGCAGACCAGGCAGACACGGCCCCACCTGGCGCCACTTGGCTTCTGTCTCTCTGGAGTCGGGAGCTTCCGAGCCCATTTCCTGCTGTCGGGTGGAGTCAGAATTGCCCTGAGGGACAGGGGACACCTCAGAGCCCACCCCAGAGCCTGGTCTGGGAGAAGGTGCTGGGGTGAAATTCCAGAGGCCCCGGGGCCTTTCTGTCATCACGGAGTCACCTCGGGGTTGGGGTGCGGGGCTGTGTGGGGAGCATTCACAGCGCCCCTTGGCCATCAGAGCCCTCACATCAGCCCACAGAATCCCGAATTCCCGTCACAGTCCCCTCGGGTCACCTGTGGAACAGGCTGCCTTGGCTCTGCCCGGGTCACTTTTACCCGAGTGCCTTCGCTCTGCCTTCCTCCTCCCAGGCCAGCTCCGGGGCCTCCTCCTGGGGTCGGGCCCCATCGGCCCCCGCGCCTCGCCCCTGTAGACAGGGCAGCACAGGTGTGGCTTCTGGAGGGAGCCGTGGCCCCTGCGCTGACGGCCGGGCGTGTCCGTGACCGTGCCCTCGCCCCCGGTGGCGCTGCCCCCAGGCCCTCAGCGAGGACATTGTGCGTGTGTCCAGCCGGCTGGAGCACCTGGAGAAGGCGCTGTCGGAGAAGAGCGGGCAGCTGCGGCAGGGCAGCGCCCAGCACCAGGAGCAGATCCGCGGGGAGATCGACGCGCTGCGGCAGGAGAAGGAGGCGCTGCTGAAGCAGCGTCTGGAGCTCGACGGCAAGCTGCGCCAGGGCAGCCTGCTGTCGCCAGAGGTACGCAGCCGCCGGAGACCGCTCGAGGCCCCGCTTCGGCTCAGCCCCCTTGTCTGGGACATGCGCTGGCTGGGCCGCAGTGATCCCTGGTCAGCTGGAGCCTGGACTCTTGCTGCACGGCCCGTGTGCTCACCCTGCGGCTCCGTGCAGGGACGAATGTCATCTCATGCCACATCCTGTCCTACCCCAGTTAGCAGGGGACGTACGGAAGCTGCCTCCACAACCGAGCCTGCCTGCTGGCCCTTCGCCTCTGCGAGGCCTTCACTTCAGAGAGCACCTGTTGGCACCCAGTGTCTCAGGCGTCAAGCTGGTGGCTGGGGTGTGGCCCCTGTAAAGCCCGAGGACCTGAGCTGAAGAGGATGGGTGCTTCCTTCCTTCAAGAAAAATGCTGCTTCCTCCTTTCCCTTCCTTCCATTCTTTAATAAAGAGAAAGCGGCCTCTTAGCACAGCTCGGGCCTCCCTGGGGAAGGGCCGTCCCTGCTCCTGCCAGAGGCCGGGCGCCTCTCGTGTGCCAACCACACACCCAGGGGAAGGGGCACCTAGTGGCTCAGTGCGGCTCTGCTGGTCGTGGAGCCCGCCCAGCCCTCGGTTGTGCAGGAGTGGGCTCTCCTGGTGGTGGGAGCCCACAGCCGGTGCCTGTGTGCCCCCAGGAGGAGCGGACACTGTTCCAGCTGGACGAGGCCATTGAGGCCCTGGACGCCGCCATTGAGTACAAGAACGAGGCCATCACCTGCCGCCAGCGGGTGCTGCGGGCCTCGGCCTCCCTGCTGTCCCAGTGCGAGATGAACCTCATGGCCAAGCTCAGCTACCTGTCATCCTCAGAGACCAGAGCCCTGTTGTGCAAGTACTTCGACAAGGTGGGGTCCCCGCCCGTGACCCCCTCCTGCTCCCAGGGCTGGTGGGTGGAAAACATCTGATGGGAGCGCCTGTGTCCTCCCAGTTGGGGAACAGGACCAGGACCCACTGCAGTCTGCAGGGCTGCCTGTAAAGCCTGTTTCCCTCGGTGGGACTGGATGGCGGTCCCCATCTGCCGTGGTTCTCAGTGGGCTGTCTGCCCCCAGGGGAGATACTTTCAGTCCTCCGCGGTGGGCGGGGGCCAGAGACGCTGCGGCAGCCCACGACAGGCAGGCCAGGCCCACCGGGGCCCACTCAGTAGTGCCCAGGGAGAAGCCCCTGCCTGCATGAGATCCCGCGGCCGGAGGCTCTGCCTCGGAGCTGTTGTGGGTGATGACGAGCTCGAGGGCCAGGTGGCGGATGAGTTTTCCGGGGAGCTGACGCCCAGCACTTGGAAATCCGCCAGCACAGTTGAGAGGGCCTGAGCGCAGGCCTTGGCTCTGCAGGAGACCGCCGATTCGTAGTGACAGCTGGGGCGTTTGCCCATCCGTCCCTGCGGTGCGTCTGGCAGGGGCTTCCCCAGGGACAGAGCTGCTGGGTCTCCTGCCAGGTGGTGACGCTCCGAGAGGAGCAGCACCAGCAGCAGGTCGCCTTCTCGGAGCTGGAGATGCAGCTGGAGGAGCAGCAGCGGCTGCTGTACTGGCTGGAGGTGGCCCTGGAGCGCCAGCGCCTGGAGATGGACCGCCAGCTGACGCTGCAGCAGAAGGAGCATGAGCAGCGCACACAGCTGCTCCTGCAGCAGAGCCGAGGTGAGCCCCGCCCTCCCCGCCGGCCCCGCCCTCCCGCCGGCCCCGCCCTCCCGCCGGCCCCGCCCTCCCGCCGACGCCCCGCCCCGCCCCCGCCCGCCCCGCCGGCCCTCACCGCCCTCCCCCTAGACCACTTCGGCGAGGGCTTCGCCGACAGCAGGAGGCAGTACGAGACCAGGATTCAAGCTCTGGAGCAGGAGCTGGGCCGCCTCGTGGGGCTGAACCACGAGCTGAGACAGAAGCGCGGCGCCGTGAACGTGGCCGGCCAGAGCGGGGGTAATGCCTGCGGCCGGGAGCCGAGAAGCCCCGCGACCCACGTTCCTCACTCGGCGGGGCCGCCGGAAGCTGGGACTCCAGCAATGGCTGCGCCGCCCGGTGACCGGGATGGCTTTCCGGTGGCAGGCGGCGAGACGAGGTCCCAGTGTGTGGAGAGCGCACAGCCCGCCGGCCGAGAGGAGCCACACCCAGCAGCCGAGCTCTGGCAGCCGCCCGTCGCCGAGGGCACCCCCCGCGCCAGGGAGGACATGCGGGGCTTAGTCCGCGCCCCGTTACCTTTGACCTGGAAACGCTCCGGCCTGGGCGGCGAGGAGCAGGGCTGCCCTGAGGACCTGAGGCCGCCTCGGGAGGCGGCGGAGCCCCGGGGGGCTCGGGTGCCAGCTGTGGCCGAGGGGGCGCTGCCCTGGGGCTCGGGGCCCCCTGCCAAGCCCCGGCGGGAGCTGCGAAGGGCCAGCCCCGTCATGATTGACGTCAGGAGAAACCCGCTGTAGACTCCGCCGGTACCTCGCCCTGAGCCCGGCCAGGCCCAGCCAAGGCACCAGGCTCAGTTTCCAGAATAAGCAGGCGCCCCGGTTCAGTGCCTGATCGCACCCGCTGGCGTGCGGCTCTCGGTGTACCTGCTGCGGGACGTCAGGCTGGCGCTGCAGTTCAACGGCCGTGTATGTGGGGTGGGGGCTGGGAAACAGCACTTACGACTGTGTAAGACCGTTTTTATAATAAAGAATAACCGTGGACCGAGAAGTGGGCGTATCCACGAGGGTTTGACTTAGCAGGTAGCAGCAATCAGATGTGCGACAGCCACTGGCTGGACCAGGCTGAGCCTGCTGCCCCAGGACAGGACAGGACACAGACACCAAGTAGCCAGATTTTATTGTGATTCAGGAAATGTAAAAAAGCATTCTCCACATAGTTTCCAGCTGTGGAGGGGCGCTCTGCTTCACAAAGCACCGTGGTTCAGGGTTCCAGCCTGATAGCAGCTTTGTGGGGGCCCCCTGTGAGTCCCCTCTCCTACTTCTCAACCTGCTGCGACTGCAGCTACAGCAGGCCTGCGGGACCGACCTGCTGGCTACACGGCCCCCCAGGGCAGGTGTTGGGGTCACCAGGTCAGGTCTGAGGGCGGATGGATTTAAAAACCAACCACAATTCACGGACAATGGAAGGAAGTGCTCCCTCCTTTCTGCCTACCCGCTCGCTCCCCTTCGTTCCTGCAGCACCTTCCTTTAGAAACACCAGCCCAGGGTGTTCTAGAGGGATCTGAAAGCTGACAGGATGGAAGAGGCTTAGAACCAGGTCCTTGGTTTCTCTGCGCAGGGACCCAGCAGATGGCACTGTCATCTTAACAGTGGCCTCGGTTTCCCTTCCCCGCAGCAAGCCCGAGTGCACGTTCGTGGGCCCCAGCACGTGTGCCGTTCCAGGCACACAGAGGACTCCACGTCGGGGAGGTGGGGACGGGGGACAGTGCACTGCTGTTCGGGGTGCGGCCGCCCCGGGTGTGCACCGGGCCCCAGCCGGTTCCAGTACTAGCTGATCAGCTTCTTCCGCGTGTATGTCCTGCCGATGGGGCGCGCCCTGGAGAGGGCCCGGCTGAACGGAGAGTCTTCTGCCGCGGGCGGGAAGACGTTCGTGTCCTCGTCTAGAGGGGGGATGAGGCTTATGAGGCCCGGGCACAGGGAGTGCGGGGACCCTGCAGAGGGTCACCCATGGGGCGAGGGACGGCGGGTGCCGTGTCCCCGGAGCGTCACCCACCCCTGCCCCAGGTGCCCTTAGTGGCAGTGCCGAGCTGACACCAGCATATGACGATGAACGCCAGGTGGTGTGACCGCCCCAGCCCCGCGGGCCTGCGCCATCCCCTGTGGTTTCCATCGTGGTCCGAGGGAGGACTACCAAGGCCCCAAAGGTTTCAGGGGACACCGCCTCCCCACACCCTCACCCGTGCAGCTCAAAACGCCAGGTCCCGGCAACGGGGCCGGTCACCTGTCACGTGCCCGCCTGCAGGGAGCCGGCTGCTTCCACGCGCAGACGTCCCAGCGAGGAGTTCTCAGGGACGGGTGTGCGACACGGGACAGTCACTGACCTCGCTGCCACGCCCAACAGCCCCCAAGAAACCCCGTGTCCCCTGGAGGGGCCGGCACCTGCGGCGTTACCTCTGGGGCTTCGGCTGTGGGAGGAGGGCATCTTCCCCTGGAGCAGCAGTGGGGACTGGGTCAGGGCCTGGAGACTGCTGGCCGACAGGCCGCTCCACGGGGCGCAGCTGGCGGGCAGGGTGGCACCTAGGACGAGCATGCCGTCAGCACAGTCCACAGGCCCCCATGGGAGCCTTGGAGGCTGGCACCTACCCACCTGAAGCGAACACCTCATCGTCCCCACAAAGGGGTGGCAGCTGCTCTCCGGTCCTCAAGTCCCAGTCTTCCCCCTGCTTGTCATAGGCTTGGCCCTCGGATTCCCCATCAGTAGAAAGGCGTCTCTTCCTGGAGCTGGAGTCAAACTGCTCCCAGGGGGCGGCCTCCTCTGGCTCAGGCCCCTCATTCCAGGGAGGCGACTGTTCTGGCAGCTGACTCACCCCATCTAGTCCAAAGTCCCCCAGGAGCGGGGCCCTGATGCTGAATCCGAGGACCTGCTCCTTCCCTTCGGGCTCCTGCAGCAGTGCCTCAGCGGCAGGGTCCCCGGGGGCGGTGTCGCCCCTACCTGCCGAGGCGTTGCAGCCCACTGCCCGTTTCCTCCGTGGCCAGTCTCGGATGGCGTCGGGAGTGGTCTTTCCACTGTGCTTGGGAGAGGGGGTCCAGGGCACCCCGACATCGCCTTGAAACGGAGAGGGGCCGTGGGTGGGGGTACAGGATTGGCAGATGTAGGTTTGTCCCCCGCTCTTGCCGGGAGTGCTATGCGAGGGCCGGAGGCAGGGGGTCACCAGGGAGGCCTCAGATTTGCTGCAGGACCTGCTGGGCCTGGGTGTGCCAGACATGGGGACGGGGCTGTCCTCCCTCCTCGGGGGCTCGGCTAACAGGGTGCAGGGCTCTGATGGCTCGGTTTCCAGCTCGGAGCTGGGGTCGCTCTTTTTGATTCGAAGCTTCGGGAGGCTGGAAGCCTGCATCTCCAGGTCTACCTCGTAAGTCTGTGGGCTGGCGGCGGGCAGGCCTTGCAGGTGTGCAGCGGCCTGGCACTGCCTGCCCTCTGGGGAGCAGCACAGGGTGTCGGAAAGCATCAGGGGCGAGCTGGGCCCCGAGGATGGAGGAGAGGGAGGCATCCCACCATCGGACAGAGAAGACTTCTTGGCAGCGGCCACTGTCACCGACCCCACACCCTCTCCCGCTGGCAGAGTGGTCCTTTCCAGGGGCCCGCGGGCACAGCTCTCAGTCGCATCCAGGACGGGGAGAGGCTCCGTGTCTCCTGCAATAAGCAAAGGAGCAGGTGCACACCGGTCCCCTCCGAGGCCAGCCCCAGGGTGCTGGCGTCTCTCGGGAGACCAAGCAGAGGGGTCCCCTGTGCTCTGGTCCTTTCTGGCATCTGTGACGGCAGCGGGGTTGCCGACCCCGGCAGCTGCAGAAGCGTCACGCTGGCGCTCCAGGAAGCTGCTTTCAAGATTTGAGATCTGTCTCTGCCTTTTCCCAAGTTTACAGGGAGGCCGTGGTGGGGTACGGTCACCTTTAGCTCCTGGTGTGACTTGAGGGGGCGTCGAAGGCATGGTGTGGGGCAGAGCTGCGGCCGCGCTGGGTGGTTTCCAGGGTACTGTGCAGTTCTGGTCCCCGGGGGCCGGGTAGCCCACCGGTGGTGCCCTACCTGGGCTCTCCTCCGAGTGGTCACAGACGGGGGCCGCCTTGTCTCTCGTCGGGGTAGACGGTGGGGAAGGAGAGGGGCCTGGCCTCTGTGGGGCTGAGACGGCCGCAGCCCACCACCGGCGCACTGGCTCCTCTGCCCAGGAGGCTCCCGGGACATGGTGTCCTCGGCTCTGAGGGCTGCCCATGAAGCTGGCGTCTCTGCACAGCCCCGAGGCTGCTGCTCTGGGGGGCGTTCGAAGAGCGTACTTGACAGGACTTGACAGCAGCGGGGCTGCCAGGCAGGCAGGGCCTTCGGGCCTGGAAGCTGCTGATGGGGCCCATGTGGAATTCTGTGGAGGGCCAGGTGGCTGGCCCCCTGGCCTCTGCGGTGTCTGTGGCCCCTGCTTTCCCAGGGGATGCGCCCCTCCTCCCGCCAGGGCGTGTCCTTTCTGAGGAGTGGCTGAGTCCCGGCACTGAGAGGTGTCTTTTCCGGACGCCTCGCCCAGGGCCTGCTCGGCAGGCGTCTCCTCTGCAGGCGACTGCCACAGCCTCTCGGGGGCGTCCAGGGGGGCTGGCGGTGGACAAGGGCAGCCTCTTGGTGTCGCACAACCAGGGCCTGGAGATTTCCGGGAGCTCTTCCTAGGAGACTGAGAAAAATGCCTTTCAGTGCGTGCACGTCATACCTGCCACTCTAACGAGCGCGCCAGGAGTCTGAATGGCCGCGAAGGCAAGTGGGAGGGTGATGTAGTCAGCTAAGGGAATGGTTTATTTTTTTAAAAAAATATTTAGTTTATTAGAGGAAGGAAGAAGCAGGCACACAGGAAGGGAGGAGAAAGAAGGGAAGAAGCGTCCATCCATCCATTTAGTCATTGTTGTGGGTTGTCCCCCAGTCATGGGCCGCAAACCCAGCCTCGTGGGTCATTGGGTTTTAGGTGGACTACGTCATTCGGAGCATGGACTTAACCGCTCAGCCACTAGGGCACACCAGGAATGATCTGAAACTGGATTTCAAACAGCGACACGCTTCCACTTCTGAAACTTGACTTTGATTGAACTTACCCATTTTTCTAGCACTAAGCACTGCATCGGATCTCAGTCTGTGTGCTCAAGACAAACTGTCTGCGCCACCCTGCACTACGTGCTGCCTCAGCTGGGTCACCTGCCACTGACCGCGGTCTCTAATCGCTAGCAGAACAGCGTCTCGACGTCCCTGCTGTCCACCTGCACTCGGCGTGCCCACATGGAGCCGGCCACCGCTGCGTGTCTGGGCCGGGCAGGGGAGCACGAGCCACAGGGAGACAAGGCACAGCAGTAAAGCACGCTCCCCAAAACCTTGCAAAAACGCAGTTCAATGTACGCAGGTCAGGAGGTCGACAACTGTCTGTACTGCAAACTTCTTTGGGTGTCAGCAAAAGGTGGGAAGCAGGGGTAGAAGGAGCGTGAGCCAGAGAAGACAGCATGAGGAGAGGGAAACTGCAGGCCAGTTCGCAAGCGGACGCGCACGTAGTGTGCGCTGCCAGCAGAGATAAGGCGAGAGCAGGTGAGGTCATTCACACTCCCCGCCGCTGCCTGATCTCAAACTGCTGCTAAGCCCCGTATGCCCCAAACCCCATCTGCTGCAAGCCCAGCCACCCCACATCTGTGTGCCTGTACAGCACCTGCTTCCTCTCCCTGACTGAGGAGACCACGCGTCCCCATTTAAATGGGACAGAACCGTTTGTTTTCTATTTCCCGACCACCAATTAATTGTGTTGCCTTCAATGAACCGGGCTGTCTGTAACGCAGAGCAAAGAGGGCAGCTGAGTTGTTCCAGGTTCAGTCTATTGAGGGGCTCAAAGCCCCATCCTGTTTCGTTCCGTTCTGAAACCTGGTGGGCCCACCTTAATGGGCTCCGGGTTCCTCGAGACTGTGCTGTCTTCAACATAACAGAACCTCTTACCTGATAAGCTGCAGGTATCTCAGAGCCCAAGGTGTTTCTTGAAGGTCTTTTCCTTCGAGTTGAACCCTTTTCTGAGGGACTGATCACCTCAGACACTGCCCCAAAAAGAAGCCTCTTAGGAGACCAAAAACTTGGGGCCGGAGAATTTTCTCGTTGGTCTGCAAGTCAAAAGCAGTGACAACATTTAATTCGTGCTCAACTCAAGCCCTCCCCCAGTAATAAAACAGCCCGTCCGTAGAAGACCATCACTCTTTAGAGCAACCAGGGGAAAAGCCTCCTGGACGACATCAGCAGCCAAAATGACTGCTGCCTTCTTGAAGTTTAATGAGACTGCAGATCAACCCCATGCCTATGTCAGGAATGTAGGCAGGTAACTGGTGAAAACAAAGACTGACGTGCTGGTCAAGTTAATGATGGAGGAAAGAACAGACGCCAACTACACCGTGCTTTATGCTGGGTCTGTGGAGGGGAGATTCTGGGTAATTTCCCCTTGCACGAGTGAACGGCTACGAGGACATGAGGACAACCAGCTGCAGGGATCTCGAGGGCCGTGGACTGTTCCTTCAGTTGTCGCCACACACACACACACACACACACACACACACACACACATGCACACACCCCCCTTTAATCCTCCGAAGTCAAGAAAGACGCCAGACCCCCACTTCTCTGCCCACGCTATTTCCCGCCGGTCAGCACAAGCTCACGCTACCTGGCTGGTCTCGGTGGAACGAGCGCGCCCTCTGCACATGCGGCAACGGTGGCGGTGACACAGCACAGAAGGGACCGGAGTACGTCCTGTTGAAGGCCAGCTGCCTGATTCGAGGACTTCGTCTCAGGGTTATTTCTGCGAAACCAGAACCGCTGTGAGCATCTGAGAAGCGCCAGCCTGATGTTTCCCACGTGTGACGTGGTAGATGGAGCACAGGCCATGTGTCCAAGGTGGACATCTGAGAGCCACCGTGCTGAGACGTCTAGGTGGGCGCCGAAACAAGTTGGGGGAGGACAGAGGACCCCAGGGGGTGCAAACAGCAGGACCACTGGCCGTCACCTTCCCGTCCCTGACGCTGCCCCTTCGAAGCTGACACGGGGTGGAAGTCTGCACAGTGTGACTACCGTGATTTTTTTAATTTTAATTGCAGTTTTCAGATGTGTGTGCTGCGTTTACGCAGAAATAACACCTGTAGGAATATGATTACTGCTACAGTGGTAACAGGACTTCTGAATTGTGGGATGTTACCGAGTTGTTACTACAATTTTGGTTTCTCTAGATTTTCTGAACATTCCCCAGTAAACAAAGCACTTGATCACCAAAATAAAACTAAAAACGGGAAACAGAAAAGGGCAAGAAGGCGCACCCCCGTGGCCCCACGGCTTGGGTGCAGGTCCCAGTTTGAGAGCCCGGATTCCGGGGAGAAGGAACAAAAAAGATTTTTAAGAAGAAGTTGGTTTTTGGAAACCGTCCTTCATCACACTTTCGATTCCATTTCTACTAGAATCGGCACCGGCACAGAACACTGGACTCTATTACGTGATCATTCTGCTCCAGGAAGTCAGTAAGCTCGGCCTGAACGCCCGCCGCCCGCAGGCACTTGCTGAGCTGCGCTGCTGCGGTGACCGTGAGACGCGCCCGCCGAGGGGCTGCACAGGGGCGAGGGGCTTCACGGCAAAAGCAGGGACATGCGGAAAGAAAGCCCCAAACCCAGAGACAAACAAGAAAACCTCGAGCTGTCCCCGCCAACCCCAGAGCAAATAGAAGAAGATAATACCGTCTCCTTTCTCCGGGGACTCTTCAACGACGGCGCCCTCGGGACCAGGGTCGGAGCATCTGGAACAACAAGCACTAATGTTACCGCCGGCCCGTGACGGACGATGGGCGGCGCTGGCGCCCCAGACACTGTGGGCAGGCTGCGCCGGGGCGGCTCGTCTTCAGAGGCGCTTACAAACCCAGTTTGCTGAAGGCATGACGCTCGGCTCACCGGTTCCGCTTCCGGCGGTCGGCTGCTGGCTCACGTGCTGCACGCACATGCGTACAAGCCACGCGGTGCTGGGCCCAGACCAGGGGTGGACATGCTTCCCCCTAGTCTTCCTGGCACGCTGTGTGTGAACACAGGCTAGGGCTGAAAGGTGGACAAGAGGCAGGCTGTCTGGGGCCACAGGTCAGACGGCAGCAGGCCGATGACCCGCAGTCACACAGGTGCCAGGAAGGGGTCAGCCAGCAAGGCAGCCAACGGCCACAGAAAACCGGAGCCCCGCCGCTCTATCCGCGAAGGCCAGGCTCAGCCTGGCCCATGGCAGACACAAGTCACTCCTTCCCTGGCAACAAGTGCAGGGATTTAAACATGCCGGGCACCCGACGGACAGCGCACAGCCATGAAAAGGAGGGCAGCTGACGTTGCAACGACACTCTCAGGAGTTACGCCAGATGAGAGGCCGACAGGAGTGCATTCGGGGCGCTGCTTCTGCCCTGTTGCGGGGGCTCACAGAACAATGCCCTGTGGTTATAAGCAAGGCGGTTTCGACTGGGGTCACAGGGTCCCATGGGCCTGAGGAGGGCCCCGTGGTGTTCGGAGCAGGACACGGTGTCACTCACCTGCCCTTGATTTGTCTGTGAAGCAGCCTTCGGGATATTTGCTTATGTACCGGCGTCTCAGCCACGCTCTTGGTCAGCAGCCTGCGGTGACCTACGATTTAAAGAGCAGACACCTGACCGAGCAGCAGCAAGACATGGGGACCCCTGCAGCTGGTGGCTTGGGACAGTGGTGGAACCGCCATCCGCCACTGTAGGGCGACAGACAGCTCGTCAACACTGCTTGAGCTTAAAGAAAGCACCCCGCCAGGTGAAAAAGCGCTGTTGGACTGGCGTGTCCATTACCCGGTGGGAGGGTCTTAGATTTACTACTAAATGAAGTCAAACCCATGAAACAGTGATATGCATAGAAGACGCTCACAATTATGAGTCGCCAGTGAAACACAAATCACAGCCACCACGAGACACCAGCCCACACGGGGCCAGGCGGAAGCCAACGGAATGACACGCGACACAGTGGTGGCCGGAGGTAGAGACACTAGAGCCTCTTAACTGCCAGCAGGACGCCGTAGGAAAGAGTCCGGTAACTCTGCGTCCGGCCAGAAGCTACCAGATGAGCCGGTAATTCCTTCCCAGGTCCGGGCCTGGGAGGAGAGCGTATCCGCAGAGCCTGCACCTGTGTGCTGAAAGCAGCCTTCTAACAGCCAGAGGATGGGCGCGACTCAGAAGCCCAGACACACACGACGTATTTCATCCAACAAGGAAGCACTGAGACAGGCTACCAGCTACCACGCAGGACGGGCGTGAACAGAGAAGTCAGGGAAGACACGACAGGAGGCCTGCAAACTCAGGCAACAGGCTCTTAGAAATACCATTTATCACACGATGTACGCAGGTTCCTATATGCCTCGGCAGTTCCAGAACGAAGAGAAGGGTGTGACATTTCACTGGAATTCCTAACTGAAATTGCCAACCCTAACACCAAAAAGGCCACGTAACTGAAGTTTCCTGGAAGACCCAGAGACCCCGAGGAAGGGCTGGAGAAAGGCCCTGCAGGACAAGGGCTGGGCCAGGCCGGAGGCTGTGGAGAGGTACATACAGTCTGCAGCCACCTGCAGGTCCAGCCCGGGCAGAAGGGCCGGCCTCCAGCCAAGCGGCACGTGAAGGTCAGCACTGCCACCTTGCGTGTCAGCCAGGAGGCAGGGCCACCTCCACGGGCTGTCCTGGGGGCTGCAGCACGTCCTATCTGCTCACTCCCTGCCTGAGAGATCACTGCCATCCTGTCTGCGGGGGTGCGGAGGGGGCGCTGAGGAGCCAGGGGCCAGCACCCATGGGTGGGGCCCAAGTGCAGACTCACTGCGGGCGCCCAGGGGGAGCGGGCGAGCAGAGACCTGACAGCGGGTACCTTTAGTCCTCCTGCCCTCGTCCAGCTTGCACGCCAGACCTTCCACGGCCGACACAGAGTGGCTTCTGGGCAGGCCCCGCTTTGCCGATCTCTTCGAAGGAGAAGCCATTTCCTGGGTGAAGAGATTTCTCCGAACTTTGGTCACTTCTGAAAGCACCCAAAGGAGAGATCATCATGAGGGTTGAGGCGCGACCAAGGAAGGTGGCGCAAGCAGAGAAACAGCTGCAGGACGGCTCCCACAGGCTGGCTGCTTTGTCCCCAGCTCCTCGGAGGCCACTGTCAGAGCTCCACAGCGCACTGCAGTGATTTCCTCCGACACAGGCGGGCCCGCGTCACCGAGGTCAGACGCTGGCTCGCGGAGGTCACGCCCTCAGACCACAGTCCCGTTTAGGGCAGCACTTCTCACTTTGAACCTTTTTCCTGCCTGTCTCAGTTCTATCTCAAGAGGAGAACTTGCTCTTCAGTCCCGTGGATTTCATTCTTTTTTCTGCCTGCTGGTTTTAAATCCTCCTCCTGAGTCTGAGCAGGAGAGCTGACCCCTAGACTCAGGAGCACTGCCGGAGAGCAAAGCAGCCCCGACGAAAGCTAGCACGATGCCTCTTGAGCAGGCGGCTTGCAGAGGCGCCTCTCAGCCCCTCTGCAGGCTCTTCTAGAGCAAACCGCTTCAGTGAAACGGGGTCCACAAGCCGGGAGCTCTGTGTGCCCGGCAACGACAGAGGTGTCACGTGAAGGACCCCATGGCGCACCAAAGCTGTAAGACCCCCGGTACCAGCCTCAGGGTGTCTGTGAAGCTAGGTTAGGATCTGACGGCCAACTTGGCTACTTTCTGCTTCTCAAGAGTGACTCTCTACAGGAAATCCCCAAGAATACAGTAGCAGACTGGTCACTGAAGTCCGCCACCTGGCGGTGGCGTTTTCTCCTCCCAGTCTTTGGGTCCCGATCACCCGGAATAGGGAGCAGATGTCACAGCCCTTCAGTTCCTGACACTTGCGCTCGTGACTCGGGAGAACAAGGACAGACCAGCGTGCACATGTTCCATCCTTGAATCACTGCCTCCGTGGAACCCTTAGAAGCATCCTCCCCTGGGACTGAAGACCCAGCAGGCCCTGGTGCACACTCTGAGGGCACGTGCGGGCTCCTTTCACCCAGACCGGCTCCGCTGCCTTTCAAGCGCCAGGCAGTTGTTTTACATAACGTGAGGCGGAGGCCACGGGAATCTTACTCCCTCGTGCATGGCATTGGGACAGTCCCTCAAAGAACAGTGACACAACACCACCACCCATGACTGTCTGCAGCCGCTGGAGACACACGCTCAGGACCCACACGCGGTCGCCGAGCGCCTGGAGGCAACCTGCGTACCTTGCACTGTGTCTTTCGCTGGGAGCGGCGGCGGCTGGGGAGGCGGGCGGCCACTGTCCTGAAAGTGGAAAAGACAACGTGGAAGTGAGGCTCCCGCTCTGACGGGGACGACAGGCGAAGCCTGCTCTGACCTTCTGGCCCCACAGGTGGGGGCCCTTAGTAGAAGCAGATGTAAAATGCAGAGAAGTGTTCCAAGGATAAGGAAGACCCCGTTGCACTCATACGAACAAGACACCCCGAGTGTCCGTAAAGAGGGAAAGACGTGAAGCCTCTGGGGCGTCCTGCGGCCTCTACAGAAGGTGCCTGGGCTGCTGTGATGCTTCAAAGGAAGGGATGCCAGAGACACTCTAACTTCTAACTTTACAAGATTTCAATTTTTAAATGGTTATGTAAGCATTTCGTTTTTTTGGCATTTTTTTTTTTTAGTTGTTTGGCTTTTCCCGCTGACCCCGGGTCCTTGGGATGCACGTGGACTGTACCCGGGGTGTACCCGACTGCCAGGCCACCAGGACACACCTCTATGTATGCTTTTAAAACTAAAAAAAAAAGAGGAAACCTATGTAAATCAGTTATAGGATGTATTCACCTAGGAACTATCTTACACTGCTACTTATTTGCTATTATAACAAAGGATTCAAGAGTCTAAACTTGACATGCATCTAAACAATAGAATTGTTTTTAAAGTTCTTTTTCCCCTCCCGATTATGCCACGGTAGTGGCTGAAGCACTGAGTACTATACATGGACAGAAACTTGCCAAGTGATGCTCTTTACTAACCAAAATCAAATTCTAGTCACAATGAATCTGGTCTTAAAGAAGTGAACTGCTTGGCCAAGCTAAAATAAAGCTTCGAAAAGAAGTTGTAGGGAGGATTACCAAACTGTCACACTGCTCGTGGTTGTCATCATCGTCACTCTGGCCCCCGGCCCCCGCCCCCAACCCCGGGACGCAAGCCCAGGGGTGTGGCGCGCGCTCCTTTGACGGTGACTGACTCAACCAGCATTCCACCAGGATGTGCCTGTGAAAGTCTTTTAAACTTGTTATTGAAGCAAAACAAACACTAAAAAGAATATTCTGGCATTCCCTGGTGGAATGGTGGTTAAGTCCACTGCCTCTAACTGAGCAAAGTTCACATCCCAAGGACCCAGGTTCACGTCCTGGGGGAAACAACCAGGATGTACAACTCGAAACAAAAGAAAAAGAAAAAGAAAGTTTCTTCCTCCTCTTAACTTCCTATCTGCCTGCTTATTTGTCTTCATTCCTGGCTGCACCTTTCCCTTAAAAGTACGAAAAAAGAAAAGATAAAGGACTTTCTGGTATGCAACTTAAGTCCTGTGACAGAAACAACACTTTCAATGCCTATTTGAATTAACTTATTCATTCCTAGCTTTGCTTGCCGATTTTTTAAGAATATTTCTTAACTATCACCCTTTTGGGCGAAAGGATGGATCTTCACTGCGGGGTGTAATCGCACTGGCACACACACTCGCAAAACGCCTCCCGTGTCCATCTGCTGAAGCAGAGACTCTGCCGTCTTTCCTACTTATCAAGCCCACTCAAGCCAGAAGGGACAGCCCTGCACTCCTGTCTCCCAGGAGTGACTTACGGTTTTCGTTGCTCTCTTGGGCACTTTGGGAATTTCAATTTGTCGAAGATTCTGTGAAACTTCTGTGATGCTTTTATGTCTTATTAAAGCATTTTTCCTTTAAAAAATAGAAACAGTAAAAATACACTTGGTAGAGTTTACAAATAGCTAAATTAGAATGGAGCTAGAGTGTGAAATAGAACATTTTTAAAATAAAAGTCAGTCATCTTGGGTGTGGCATGCGCTTATGGCAACACAATCCAATACCAGAGCCTCCAAAGTGCCCGCTGTAAACCGACCATTTCCAACACTGAGAGACATGGAGGGAAGCTTACAAAAGTGTGGGGACCCCACGCCACAGGCAGAAGGGCCTTAGGACTGCGCCCTGGGTGACACGGGTCAGGTGCCTCTTGTGAGGAACCCAGTGACTGACCTCTGTGACTCAGACGTCAGGGCCGCAGTAACTCAACAAGTAATGGATGAAGACACGTGGTCTAAACACGCCCTCGTCAGCACCCCAACGTGCTGCGTTCCTTCAGTTCCTGAGCTCCTACCTTCTCTTCTTAGCTGACCGGCTGCGAAGTTCCTCCAGCTGGTCAGATTCAGCATCACCCGAGACCGACCTGCGGGCAGCTGACGAAGGAGGCACGGAAACAACAGGCGACCAGCTCGTCTGTGCCAGGGAGTCATCGCTGAAAAAGTCTGTAGGAAGGACACCAGCCAGCCTCTGCGGGATCGTGAAGCCCAAGTTGTTGTAGAGACTCCCCAGTGTCTTCGGGATGGAGTCGATGTACCTGCGGAACAGTCGGGTGACAGGTAAGCAGGCCCCTGCCACCCTCCGTCGGCCGGAGCAGCCCGCAGGCCCACCGTGATGGGACAGAGCAGTTTTCAAGTGATGTCGGCAGTCGTCACACTTACAGTCTCAGAACCTCCTCCAGAAACTTTGCCAGGTATGCCGAGTCCTCGGTTAAGCACATGGCGCGCAGCAGAGCCGTCACCTGCAGGAGAAGTGGGGAATCACCATGTGCCCTCTGCCGGGAGGCGGGAAGCAGCTGCGGGCTGCGGGCCCCAGGCCCCGAGCTCTGCACTTGCCTCCTCCACCACTTGCTCCATGTCATCCATCCTTTCTTGAACAGAGGGGCACTGCAGACACATCTCCAGGCGAAGGAATACTTGAAGCTGGCATCTTGGGGGGTAAGCAGTATCGGTCAACCTACTTGGAGAGCCACTCAACCGAAACCCCTCCCTTGAGCAGGTTTCTTTACACAAAACTAGCAGGTGCCTCCTGGTGGCTCGGGGTGGAGCTGCTCCTGGGGCACAGCCCACGTACAACGCAAGGACCTGGGTCTGCTCTCCAGGCGGTGGCGGGGAGGCAAGTAGAAGTGAACAATCAAAAAAAATGTTTCTTCCTCCTCTATTCCCTCCTGCCCTTGCTTCCTCTTTAAAAACAAACACATGGCCGAAAGGAAAAGGGCTGCCTTTACTCCCTAAATAACGACCGTTTATCAGGAAAACAGGCCAATCGGACTGTACCTGGTAAATCACAAAGGACCAGCCGGGGGGCCACTACCTGAAGGGGCACAGCGAACCCGAGCTCTGTCACGGGGTAATGGCTGAAAAAGGAAGGGCTTACTCTCGGACTTGGTCTTCTTTATCCAGTTTTCTTCCCAGATTCTGTCGAAGACTTTTGCTAGTTTTTAAGAGGTTAGTTTTTATTTGATTCAGGCAGTCCAGCTACAATACAAAATTAGAGGAGACTATTAAGTTACGTATCTTTCCTAATTTTCAGAGCTGACGAAGAAGGGCAGCATATTCCACTATAAATTTCCCTCCTTTTGGTGCACTCTGGTGGGGCAGCAGTTGGGTCCCCTAAAGAAGCACAGGCCACATACCCCTGGAGTTTAAGTCCCGGGTCCTGAGGGACAAATCAGTGTGAACAACGAAATAAAAATTTAAAAAATTAAATGCTTCCTCCTCTCTTCCTGCCTGCCTACTCACCTTCATTCCTGCTTGCACCTTTCTTTAAAAAAAAGAAAGAAAAAAAAAATCCCTTTCATTTGATTGAAACACAGTGAAATGACTGCTTATTCATCTCTTCTATCTTTAAAAAAGGATCTGTGAGCTCATGGGCACAGGTATCGTGAGCCTACAGACCTGAACTCTTAAAAGGAGGGTTCCGTAAGGCAGCGATTCAGAAGCAAAAACCCTGGCGACGGGGCCTCCTGTTCGCTCAGAGGGGCCTGGCCTCCACCACCCCGTGAACAACACGCAAGGAAATGGCTGACAACAGAGCTCCACACGCGCCCTGTGCAGGAGACCTCACAGGGAGCCCTGTAAAGAACAGGTGCGGGGTTCCAGCCCCACCCCGATACCTGATTCAGCTGTCTGGAGGGAGCCGGGAACTGGCGTCAAAAACAACATTCCAGATGCAGCCAGTGAGGGACGTGCCGCTCACATGCAGCCCAGACGAGGACCAGCCTTCCACTAGGACACATCCACACAGACCCCGCCACCTGGCCTGTTCCGGCCCGACTTGTCTTACAGTTCACGTGCCCACCGTCCCAGTGGGAACCACGCTCACCTGGCCTAGAGTACTTGCACGATGGATGCTCCCAGGCGCATGAACCAGACCCACCGCCCCGTGAGCTCGGCATCTCTGACCGACAACAACTTTATGCTCTTACTTCTAATTCTTTGGCGCCTTTGGACCTGAGGAACACTTTCATGGTGGAGACCATGTTCTGAGCACACGCATGCAACACGATTTCTCTTGCAGCCACAGCCTTCCGGTAGCTCTCGTGTATGTAAGTTAGTAGCGCCTCCTCGGTCTTAAAATCTGTGAAAAAATGTCAAATGGATGATCACAGTCAGCTGAAATCACTGTCTCACTGAAACCACTGACTGTCAGTGGGGGTTTTGCTGCTGGCTGGGGGCAAGGAGTGGGTGGGGCTGTCCCGACCAGCAGGGGCAGTGCGGGCCCAGCGGGCACTGCATGGGCAGAGGTCAGGGTGCTGCTCGGTGAGCACCCCGTAGTGCCCAGGCAGCCCCCACAGCAGAATTTTCTGGTCCAAAATGATACTACTGTGGAGGGTAAGAAAGTGCGGAAAGTACAGAGAGTGATTTTAAGGCTTTGTAAATCAACCACACACACTATAAATATTTTTTTTTAAAGGAAAGATACAGGCAGGAATGAGGCGAACAGGCAGAGAGGTAGAGAGAGGAGGAAGCAGCACTTTATTTTATTCCGTTGTTCATCATTGGTTGTTCCCCTGGCCGACGTGTTGAACTAGGCACTTTGGGATATGAGTCGACTGCTCCTGGTTTAACCCTCCAGCCACCAGGGACTGCACGTTATAGATTTAATGGTAACTACTAGTGGAAAAGAAAGAAACTATGTAACTTCTAAACCTAGCAAAAGGAAAGAGAGGAATAAAGAAAACTTAATTCTAGTTTGCTGGGCAAAAAAGCCCTGAAAGCTTATAATAAGATACTAAAATACAGCCAAGGTTATCGGCAACCCTAACAATTATAAAACATTTACTTTACAAACATACTGCTGCTTAGAAGACAGAAAGCGTCGGCGCGCCCTGGCTGAGTAGTGGTTATCTCTGCCATCTTGTCGGGTGTAATCCACGTCCACCCTCAGGACCTGGGTCACGGGCAAGAAAACAACCAAGACGCACAACTAAATTAAATAAAGAAAATGCTTCTTCCTTTTCTCTCTTCCTACCTGCTGACCTACTCGTCTTGATTCCTGTCTCATCTTTCCTTAAAAAGAAAAATAAATGGTATGTTAGATTTTCTTTTTAAAAAATTATGTTGTGTACAAAAACTACACCCAAAACATGACAAGGAAATATTGTGAATAAAAGTCTAGAAAGAGATACCGAGGTGAACGCCAACCAAAAGCAAGCTAGTGTGGCCATGGCAACACCGAACAAAACCCGCTTTAAAGCACGAAACTGCTAGGAATCAATAAAAAGAATTATTACTCATTAACAAAAGATATAATCACAAGAAATACAGAAATAGTTCTCAATTTGTATGAACCTAATAAAAAAGCTTCAAAATATCTGATGTAAAAATTGGCAGAATTTGCAAAGGAAGTTGAACAAATCCACATGGTAAAAAACAAAATCATCTCAGTTATAGAAAAGTAGGAAAAATAAGAATGTTGAATATTCCAACATGAATAAACTGATGTACTAGACATGGACAGAACCGAGAACCCAACATAAACTGATGTACTAGACATGGACAGAACCGAGAACCCAACACCTGAAGAGCAGGCTTCTTTCAAGCACACATAGGCTATCAACAAGACGAAAGCTGGGCACCCCACGCCGTGGAGTTTCAGCACTTGTTAGGTAATTGATAACTGACAGAATACATCGTCTGAGCCTGTCCAAGTGTTAAAGTGAAAATATCTCCTTCTGAGTATCAGTGAGAACAGCATAGAGCAAACGTGTAGTGCAGGAAAATTTATGTTTAGAGGAAATTTTATAGGCTTAAATGATCTTTTAAAGAAGAAAAAGTCTAAACCAATTAACTACGAATCCAACAAAAAGGAAGCAATAATATGCCAGAAATGAATAAGAAAAGAGAGATCAACAGAAACAAAAGACGATCCTTTGAAAAAGCTAAATAAAACAGAGTAATCTCTAACAAGATTGAGCAACTTACCAAAAAGAGAAAAGGCAAGGACAAACAATATTATAAATGAGGGAAAGAAATGAAAACCATGAAGGTGAAGGTCCATTTTTTCCAGGAAGGTAGCTATTGCTCCAGTACTATTCGTAATGAATGACTCAAGCACCTGAGTTAAAAACCAATCGCCACTGCTGTGCGGGTCTACTTCTGGAGAGAATCCAATTCAGAAATGGCATCGCTTCCAGTCACTTTGTCCTGCTCGCTCTCACACACTCACTAGCACAGCAAAGCTGCGGGGTTGCACTCACACTGGTCACCTACGGCGCTAGCGTCCCATGGACGAAGACCTCAAAAGGAACAGAAAATTTTATTCCAGAATTTTCAGAAGTGACATCATGCAATTATTCCCCACGTCTGCAAGCTGTTGTCAGAATCGCCCACAGGACTGGTGCTGCCATGGTGAGCTAGGAGTGCACACCGAGAATGAGCCATGTCGTTTCTTAAGATGAAACAGGAAAGTGAAAGCTACTAAATTCTTCTGCCCAACTTAGAAAGACCTCGACAACCAAGCCCTCCATCACTCTTGACCTTTTCTCCCAGCCTTCAGTCACATGTGAAACTTCTTCAACCACCTGTGCTGCAGCCAAGCCGTGGTCGCTTCGCCGCTGACCTTGCCTGTGTTACCCCGTCAGCTGGACACTCTTCCTCCACTGACACGAGCCTGCCGGGTCTTCAGCGTCTAGCCGGGGCGGCGCTGGCCGAGAAGCCCAAGAATGGCCTGGCCTTTCCGAGTGAGCCGACATTTTCTGTTGAGGGCTCTTGGCCCTCTTATGTACAGCTTATCAGTTCATTATCTACCCATGCACCTGATTCTGTGCTATGTATGACACATATTTTATAAAAGATATACCCTCTATGCAATAATGAACACCTATGAAGAAATCTTATCATTGTCCCGAAACACGTTTGAACATGTAGTAGAGATTCAATAAGCATTCACTGATTGAGGACCCTGATTAAACGTCATAAAAATGTGAAATGCCAGCACACTCTGGTGGCCCAGTGGCTAAGGCTACCAGATGTAGTACACACACATCCAAGGACCCAGGCTCGAGACCCAGGGCTGGGAGAAACAACCAAGATGAACACGTGAACAAAATGAATATTCCTCCTCCTCTGCCTGCCTGCCTACTTGCCTTCATTTCTGGACCTTTCCTTTATAAACAAACAAACAAACTTAGAGATCAAATGCTATGGAACCGAAGGATACCTTTTGGCTTAGAGCTTCTGAGCGTTCTTCCTCCGTCTTCCCACCTCTCTGCTGGTCTCCCACTGGGTGCCCTCGGGCCCCCTGTCTCCCCAGCCACGTCGGGGCTGCCGTCTGGATGGGACTTCTGTGCCTTCACATTCAGCCTCGCCACATTCAGCATTTTCAGGGACCGGCACATGGTCTTCATCTTCTGCCTCACCGGAGTTCGAGGCACCCCTCCTAGCAAAACGGCATCGGGAAGAAAAGTAAAACACTTGTCCTTCTGTGGCATCAGGACAACTGTCATATGAAATGTCCTGCGACAGAAACTGAAGTATACCCCTCCCTTCAGAATGTTCTGAACCAGGTGGCTCCTGAATCTCTTTCTAGTGACAACTTGGTAGAAAGAGGCATCTTTTCACTGAGATTTGGGCTCAGCATCTCAGCCCGAGATGAACTCCACTAAGGCAGACGCCACGCAGGCTCCCTGCAGGGTCACCCCCGGCTCAGGGGTGCGGCCTTCTCTGCAGGATTATTGACAAGTCTGCATCGGGAGCTACTTTTCACACATAATTGTTCCCAGAAATTTATGCTGAGGAAATCAGACTCAGTCATGGGAGTGATACATTAGTAATGGTGATAAAAATTTACAGCGGGCACACCCCTGTGGCTCAGCAGCTAAGGCGCAGGCCATGTAAACAAAGGTCCCAGGTCTGAGCCCTAGGGCAGAGGGAAGGGGAAACTTTTTTTAACCATCCAAAAGTTCAACAACATGAGAATTTTGTGAACTTTGTGAAGTAGTGATGTAGAATAGTAACGACTAAAAATGCAAGGACACAAATGAGCAAATAGCTACAAGCAGCAAACAAAGTTGTATTTAAACTTCAACAGTAACTAAAGATGCAAAAGGATTAGCATTGTCATAGAGCCGTGATTTTTTTTCAACACTATTGTACTAATGCACTCATTTTCAAACATGAAATATGAATTTATCCTTTTTCAGTTACCATTCCGACCTCATTGTATCTTTCATAACAGTCTCACACAAGACTGCCTCAAGAAGTCGCCTTTGTGTGTGAGGACGTACGTTTCTTCCTGCTGTCTTCTGGGTGGGGCCCCGCAGATTCCTCGCAAGACTTCCTCAGGTAGAGCTGAGAAAGGCCCCTTGTTAACTCACTCTGTGCTTTGTAAGACTCTTCCTTGTTGGAGGAGGCAGCCTGCAGTAACCTGGGAACAAGTCAAGATGTTTCCAAAATGCTTTAAAATTTCCAAAATGTTTTAAAAACAAACAAGTATGCTCTGGTGGAGCAGTGATTACTTCAACCACCTCTGAAGGAACACAGGTCACATATCCCTGGGTTTGAGTCCCGGGTCTAGGGGGGGGGAAAATCAACCAGTGTGAACAACTAAATAAAAATAAAACGCTTTCTCCTCCTCTCTCTTCCTGCCTACATGCCTTCACTCCTATCTGCACCTTTCCTTTAAAAAAAATTAAAAACATAAAAACAACAATAATTTTCATTATCCTTTAAAAAGGATTTTTCTTCAGGTCTAGAAACAACAAGCGTTGAAGAGTATGAGAAAAAGGATCCCCCACCACACACACACTGTTGGTGGGAAAGCAACCTCTTTGGAAGATAGTTTGGAGATTCTTGAAAAAAAATAAAGATGGGTCTACCACTATTTGATCAGCAATCCCACTTCTAGGCATAGACCCAGAGAACACAAAAAAATAGAATCAGAAAAAAATACTGCGCCCCGATGTTCCTGGCAGCACCGTTCTCAACAGCCAAGACGTGGAATCAACCTAATGCCCATTCAAGCTAAACTCCACGGAGTTCCAGGCAGCGCTTAAAAAGACAAAATGGTGCCCTTTGCAACAACCTGGGCGGAACTGGAGGGGATCATTTTGAGTGAAATAAGCCAGAAAGGAAAAAAAGAGTGCAGGATGGTTTCCCTCATGTGTAGAACACAAAGAAACAAAACAAACAGACGAATCGCAACAGAATCACAGAATGCGGAATGTGGCTCTGGCGGGGGCAGGACAGGCTGGTGGACACTGGCTTCGGGACTCTGCTGGTAGGTGTGGTGTGGATGCCCACACTCCAAAAATGCATAGGCCATGCGAAATAATCCAACTATTTAAATACACACTCACAGTATATTTTGTTCGTTTTTTCCTAAGGAGGGGAAAGCACCTTTTCTCTGAAGCTGCCTGTTTGCAAAACCATGACCCACTACACACAGTGCTGACTTATGAGTGGAGACCGCTCACCCCCGAGGATGCAGGGCTAATTCTGGCAACTACTTTACTGGGGCTTCCATAGACATTTTCAGTCAGTGTCCAGTGACTGGGAAAGAACATTTACTATAATCTCCTTCTGCTTGTGTTCAATGAAACAATACACCTGCAGGCAGATCACTGAGCACGGATTCCAATCATCAAAACAAAGAGAACAAGGGATGCTTTACCAAAACGACTCCATGAGACTTGAGCTGGCGCCACTGAGGTTCGAACAGGGAAACCACTTCTCCAGAACGGCCGTGCTCCAGGGCGCTGTCCGGCCAAGCTCCTGCTGGACCCACGCTGGGACAGGCGGGGCTGTGGGCACACAGGGGAGGAATGTGGGGAAGAGAGGCTTCAGAAACGGTCCCAGCACATGGTCTTCCCTTGGGCCTGGGTTCCTCAAAGGACATGAAAAGCGGCATCAGCATTCCTGGTGCCACGTCGGCTCCTGCGGAGGGGCCGTCTACAGAAAAGGTGCCGCACAGGCTTCTCTGCTCTTTAGCACACCAGTCACCCTGCTCCGAGTCCGGGCACTTGTGAACCCTCCTCCTAGCACTTCGTCAAGCCTGTGTTCAACTAGTACTTTCCCACGACGCCTTCCCTGAGCACCTGTTTAAAATTGCCACCCTCTCCCCCTTAACACCCCTTTTCTTTTCTCCTGCTTTATTACTACAGCACCAGCTCTAGCAAATATATTATAAAACATCCTTATTTAATTTACTGTCTGCTCTCCCTGCCCAGGTGGCAACTCCGCAAGAAGAGACTGCTTTGTTCTCGGCTCTATTTACTTCCACTCCTGACACGTGCAACCACTCAGACAGAGGCGGACCAGGCTGACGACGTTCACGTCTACCCGCACAGACAAGGTCTGCAGCCCACTAGTGACAAGGCAACACACTGGAAGGAGACAGATCACGACAGCCTCATGCATCGTCCGCCACTAAGTTTATGTTAAAAGCCAGTTTCAAACGAGAAACCAGCTTCATCTTATACTCTGGATTTCAAACCAGCTTCACAGCCTTGGGCCACTGAGAAATGCCTCGGGATTTCTAAGAAACGGAGCAAACTGGCGGCAGTCTCGGAGCTCGCGTTTATCTGCGTTATCAGATGGTGAGGGCCTACCAAGAGCGGGATGGGAGAGAGGGTTCCGATGCGGGAGGAGCTGCCAACCTGGCCCCTGGACGTTGTGAGTCACGGAAACTTACCAGACGCAGCAGGGTCTTCAAGCGCATCGTGAACCTGATGGAGCACAGCATCCAGAACATCGGAGAACAGGGCGGCAGTCTCCTGGGAGCTCTCTTCCGCCACCATGTGGGGAAAAAGCCGGTGCCATCTGGCGTCCTCGGTGCGGAACACGGTGAGGAGGGTGGAGTCAGCAGAGAGGGGCGAAATAACACCGGTGATGGCGGGCCAGCCTTGACCAGGGTCCACACTGGCAACCTGCAGACGGAGTCCGGATTACTGAGGACAGCGGTCACGTGCCCGAAGAAGACAGACAGGTAAAGGACAGTGACTGTTTCCCCCAGAGAGTACCAGTATGAAAGAGAAACCTGGAAAAGACAGGTGTGATGCGTATTCTGAACTAGAACTGACCTTACTGAACCCGCTGCTCTAATGCCTCAGATTACAAAGAAGACAAACTAAAACCTATCAGGGGCATTTACTAACCTTATGATGTGATCCCACTCACTGCACCCCCACAGGCACTGGGGTAGAAAGACCCATATTGCAGAGGAGGCACTGAGGCCAAGGAGTGAGCGTTTAAGGTCATCCAGTTAGTAAGGGGCAAAAGCCAGCTGTCTCCGTCCCTGAAACCAGGATATTGTCAGTCCAGGGCACTTGCTCTGACCACAGGTGGACAACAGAGCTGAGACCTAACCTGGATCCCTGATGCTGACACCCTGCTCTTTCTAGCAGAGCTCACAACTCAGAACATCTGTCCGGATGACTGCCCAGCTTTCCTCTGGAATGTTTCACGGAAGGTTCCAGAATGCAGATGCCTTCGGAGGTTACAAAGTCAAAAGATAAAGCAAGGTAAAGAATCTGCTGGTTTAAAAATTAACTATTGGTGGCTCAGGCAGCCAAGACACTGATGTGCAGCCCGCATATAACTCAAGGACCCGAGGCTGGGGTGGAACATCAAAATGAACTAAAGGTTTCTTCCTCCTCTTCCTTTCTTTAAAGAAAAAAGACAGAGTAACTGTCACCTTTAAATCAAATCTGCGTATGCCTATCTTCCTTTTTCCGAAGACATATCTGCGTTTGCGTGATTACTGAACACTCATATCTATTTCAATCACACAGCAGCCTTTTAAAAATGAAATGATTTATTATATGAATACATAAGAGAACTTTTAAAAACTACCCCGGAAGCACCCATCAATTCGCCACCCTAAGATAATCACTCCCCTTGGCCCAGGGCTTTTCATTTGGTTCCGGGACATGCAGTCACGCCGATGCGACGCTAGACCTTCCTTCACAAATGAACTGCTACGAAACAACAAAGTGGGGACCACAGTGTGCACACAGCAGTTTCCAAGAGGGATGGCAAGGGCAGCCCTGGGCACTGGCGGGTTTCCCGCTACCAGTGCCCATCGGGGAAGAGCGGAGCCCGGGGAGGACACCTACCAGATGCAGCCCCTCGGCAGTCAGCCTGCTCACCAGCTGCTGGAACAACACCCTTTCAGCTGATCTGTTCTCCTCTGGACTGTGCAGCATCCAGCTGTCTGTGATCAAAGTGCCACTCGTCGGGGGGGACCACTGGGCCACAGTGCCCTGGAGGAAAATCCTGACGGGTGCCTGGAAGTGTCTCTGATGCATGGCCAAAGGCTCGAGGGTGACGGCCCATGTCTCCTGAGTCTCTCTGCCTGTCAGAGATAAGAGGTGACACAGCGGTTTGCTAGTGAGGGGAAAGGCCGCTTCCCGAGGAGCCGCTATGGCTGCCATTTAGTCTCTGCTACCGACCGGCGGTCCCAGCAAGTTCGCGCCGCAGCCAGGAAGCGCTGTCTGCACGCAGGACTACAGGCGTGATGTCACACGCACGTCCGTGACCTGAGCCAGCACTTCCCAACAGTTATGACTTAGAAACACGTATTCCAGAAACACTCACTACTTACAGAAAATAAGACACAGCTTTTTCTGTTCTACCTTATGAGAAGGTCAAATTCTAAGGACGGGGAACGAGGACTGGGCAGTGCTTCAACAGAAGTTCTCGAGATGCCGCTAAACTGCACATGATCCGAGTTTTCGTAAACACCTCTACGTGGTGGTATTTCTGTCTGAACACACAACTATCCAGAAATGAATTCACTACACAGCAAACCACACAGCAGAGCAAGCTGATGGAGATCCAACATGCTGGCTCTTGCTGGCAACAAGCATCGCTCTTCGCTTCTTTTCCTCTGAGTCAGTCACTCTCCACTTTATCAGTCTTGTCCATGAGGCCATGACATCTTACCACCCATTTGCTTGCACGTCTGAACAACATTACCCTTCTTTGCAAAGAGTTGGGGAAACAAAGTCACTCGCTTACTGAGGTGCGTGTCCTTGTGCCTCAGGCCACTGAGATGCTGGTGCAAACCACGCGAAACCCAAGGACCCGGGTCCGTGACCAAGCCTGGGTCGGGAAAAAAAAATCCATTCTCCTGCTCTTTTCACACATGGCCCCAGGTCGCAATGTCCCAGAGTTCAGTCCTTGTCTATCTTTCTCTGATTTTGCTTAGACATCTTTTAATCCTGTTCATTACAAGCATTCACCGCGCGCTCAGCTGCTGGAAACTCTGAAGAGGTCAAAAGCATGAGCTGACTTGAAGAAACAGATGTCAGAGACCAAAACTCCCCCAGGTATTATTTGCTTACCTTTGACAGGGAGAAACAAGGTTCCCTCCGCCCGAGGAAACGAGGCTTCATACCCAGGAGAATCACAGAGCAGGCAGTTTAGGGTGGCGTCGACTGGCAGAGACGAAACCCACGAAGAGCAGTCGGGGCCGCCGGGCAGCTTCCTTTCGCTCTGGAGACGGGCGCCCAGGGCCTCAGGGAAATCGGGCCGGAACGTCTCAGGCGGCAGGACAGCGCCCCCAACACGGCGCAGCAGCTGGCAGACCGTCCAGTACCCCAAGTGGTCGGCAGCGCCCCGCAGCTGAAACACACGTCACGGGGCGCTCAGGCTGGCGCCCACGGGCGCGCACGGCCGCTGAGGGGTCAGGAGAAAGTCAAGGTGACCTGCGTAAAAGGGCCAAGTTACGCCAACGGGCGCGTATGAGTCAAACCCAGGACAAATGACGGCCAGCATCTGTCACCCTGCTCGCAGGAATATGATGACGACATGACATGCCTGCAAGGAAGTGTCCCTTTATGGAAAAGCGCACTTCAATCCACTTCGCGTCAAGAACAGAAGTGACGCAAATCATGAGGGATAAACGGTAACGTTAGGGTCACAAGACTAAAAAGCCACAGTAGAGGAGATGCGTCCTTCACAACGGAACACAATGGCCTGGCCCGGGGAGTCGGCAGCAGCAGCGCCTCCCAGGAGGGTGGCCACGGCAGACTTGCCCACCCATGGGTCTGCGTGGGGTCCAGTCAGGTCTCTGTCCTCCATTCACTGCTCCGCTGAGGCCTTTGTCATCTCTCACCTGGATCTCAGTGAGCCTTCCTGTGCCTGGCCTCTAACCTTTCGCCCACACTGCAGTAAAAAGGAGTCTTCCAAATCACATATCCAATCCTGCTACCTTTCTAGAACTTTCAAGGGCTTCCCTTGGCCTCCAGGATAAAGTAGCATTTAGTCATGTGCCTCACACGCCGATCCTGAACCTTTCCAGAATCCTCTTCCTCCCCTGGCCCTACTGCCAGGCACCGGCATACTTGCTGTTCCCTGAGAGTCCCACGTTTTAAGACGTGCTGGGTGTGTCCTGTGCTTGCTTTCTTCTTCACCAACTGGAGGCTTAGCGGACGTAAGTATCTAGCCCAAATCCTGCTTTTTCTGAAAACACCATTCCTTACTCCTTACACACAGCTGGCTCTTCATTCAGCCTTCTTGCCACACTTCTTAAGACACTTTATGTGCCGTGAACTAGCCAGATACTAGTCCCGTCTCTAGGATCTTAAAGTCAGGGTTGGGGTGAGTAAAACTAACGTGGCACTCAGCATCACAACAGGAGGTGACAATATTCAGCTGGATATTCGACTGTTACGGAACACGAAGAGATGAGCCTACCCTGGAAGACAACGGTCATGTTCTCTACAGTAAATTCACAACTGTAAACCATGAATAGCTGTGAGTTCAAACGACTGGATCCAGAAGAGTCTTCTAGGTCACCTCCAAACTTTCCATCACATTCAAGAGTGCTCAAGGTCACAGCAAGGCCATGACAGATGGGCCCAAGAACCAGACTGTCTTGAAGGGTGTTTTTGAAATGATCACCTAGGTGTACCCTGGTGGCTCAGGTGCTAGGCTGGTTGCCCAAGGACATGGAATTGAGACCAGAGCTGGGGGAACCAAAAAAGTAAAAATTAAGTCCTTCCTCCCTCCCTTCTTCCTCCCTTTTCATTCTTCCTCTCTTTAAAAAAAAAAAAAAGGCTGGAATAGGAAATACCAGAGCACAAGAGAAAATACCACATGTAGAGATAACCTCAGATTGTGAAACTGTGACTCGGTTACACACAGCAGTTTGGAAAGGGCTGTAGGAGCTCAGTGCTGCCCAGATGTGCTGCCTGCGTGTCCCCGCCTGGGGCAGAAGAGTGCAAGACACCACAGGTCCTGATGAGGGTTTTTTGCCAAAAGGAAACAAAAAATGAACGGGGACAACCACATGGCCAGCCAGCACTAAAACGGTGTCGTGGGCACTCAGTGGCTATCTGTTGACTAAATGAAGTGACAGGAGGGAAATGGAGAAGATAAAAATATAGACATATCACAGGCCTGAACAGGACCAAGGGGCCTATGCCTCAGCCAAAATCTGTAAGAGGCGAGCCACTGAAGACTGTGACTATGTCACAATTCACTTCATCTGCAGATAGTTCTCAACACCTGCCATACTCAACACACCTCTGGAGGAGACACGAAGGTGTGTATCACCTTGTCACCTGGTGCCTGCCGGGCAGCTATTTTCAGACCACAAGGTCAGTGCCACAAAAAGCTCATGGAAATGCAGAAGCTGAGGTTGAGGCGTTGCCACCTGAGCAGAGTGCCAGGTAGAAGGAGATTCTGATGAGCCTGGAGTGAACCCTGGCGCTCAGGACACAGCCAGCTCCAGAAAAGGCAAACAAGCCGTGGAGACGTGCTGCCTGGCTGGAGGAGACTTGAGACGCTGGACGCTCCTCGCGTGTAGATAAACGAAGGTCTGGGACGGCAGGTGGCCTGCACGGTGCTCGGCTCACAGCTCTGCGCCGCCCAGGACACCTATTTCGTTGGGTAGACGAACCCGAAGGCCGGCTCTGCGCAGCGGTCTCTGCCTCGAGGCGACACAGGCTGGTCCCGGGAGACGCGCTCTGCGTCCACCGGCCGCTCTGCAGACCGACGCCCCCTCCCCGCCCGGGGGAGCCACACCGCAGGGCATCAGACATTACCGCCGGCTCACCTGGCACGGCTCGACGGTGTCCACCCAGTACAGCGTGATTTTCCGGGCCATCATGCCCTCCTGCAGTCTCCGCGGCAGCAGCTTCTCCATCACCTGCTCGGGGGTGGGCGGCGGGCTGTGCGCGGGGGCCTGGCGGCCCGCCACGAAGCGCCGCAGCTGCGCCTGCGAGCGCGGGCAGGCGGCCAGCAGGAAGACGGCGTTCACCCAGCCCCCGAGCGCCGCCTCCCTGGCCTCGCCCTCCACGTCCAGCAGCCTCCGGCCGCTGCTGCGCAGGGTCGGCTTGGTGGGCGACGTGATCTCGGGCCGGTCCCACTCGTAGTCCAGCAGCGCCTCAAGCAGCGCGCCCAGCGTGCGGGCCGCCCGCGGCGCCGGGCCCGGCAGGTGCGCGCCCGCCGCCGCGCCGGGCCCCGGCCGGGCCTCCAGCTCCGCCTCCAAGTCGTCCCACGAGCGGGCGCCCAGCTCTCGGAAGTCGGGCGCGCGGCGCGGCCGGGCCTGCGCGCCCTGCGAGTCGAAGAGCTTGAAGGCCCAGCGGACGCCGGCCAGGCCGAAGCGGCAGCTGAGGTAGGTGAGCAGCCGCAGCGCGGCGCGCCGCACCGGGAGCCGGCCGGCCGCGCCGTCCGCCGTGTCCAGCAGCAGCATGACGTGGTGACAGCCCGCCATGCCTGCCGCGCCGCCTCCCCGCGCCCGGCTGCGCTTCCGGCCGCCGCCGCCGCCGCCCGCCGCCCGCCGCCCGCCGCCCGCCGCCCCGCGCCGCGCCGCTCCCCGCCGCTCCCCTCCCGGCCCTGCTCGAAAGGCTCCCGCGCTCTCCTAGCGCGGCTGCCACTGGCGGAGCGAGCTCCCGGGGTCGGCTCCCATTGGCCGCTTGTCCTACGCAGGCTGCGTGAGCGACTTTCATTCTTGGCGCTGATTGGAAGAGCGTGGCGACCATCTCTGTTTGATTGGTGGATGGTGTGACTGTGGGCGGGGCGCCGTGTTCCGGCAGAAACTTAATCGTCATTGGCCCGATCCTTCGTTTTAAAATTTAAAGAGATGGTTCTTGGGGGGGGCGTGTCCTGAACCTTTCCCTTTGGGGACCTAGGCCCGCGTCTGGGTGACGGTGCGCTGGCGTGGGTGCGGGCTGCGGGTATGTGTTTACGAAGACCTGAAAGGCTCGCATTCCTGGGAGGGAATTTGGCCTGGTGTGAGTCCAGCCGGTAGAAAGCTTAGAGCACACAGCGTCGAATCCGGGAAGGCTTTAATCTTCTGCAACGTCAGAAAAAAACAAGTAACAAACAACTGCAGTGAAAGTCTCACTTTTTCTATCGCCATTTTTTTTTTTTTAACTGTGAAGATAATACAGACTTTTTTCTGTGATTGCTTCTGGGTGATGAGGTTATAGTGATTTTTTTTTTTTTAAGTTTTTAAACTTTTCTGAATTGTCTATAATTCTGTATCCGTACATTTTACAGTCAATGAGAAATATTCTTAAAGGATAAAAAGGATCCTTCTTACAAATAGAAGGATTCCCCAACTGTGGAAAGGCTGTGAGTTTAGATGGGAGCAATTTCTATTATTGGTCGTAACAACAAAGAATTTAAATTCTCTCCAGCTAGGCTTGGCCAGCCTTTAAGTTTCCTTCCAGTCCTGAAATTCTCTAAGTCAACTTTTAAGAAAACCACTCCCTGATACTTCCTAGATTGTTCTTGAATAAAATAAACTTAGCCTTTCCTGACCTACCCCTGTCGTTTTATTTTTTATCTTTTTGAAGGAAAGACCAAGGCAGAAATGAAGGAAGGTGAGTAGGCAGGAGGGCAGGAAGAGAGAGGAGGAACACATTTTGTTTATTTATTTAATTTATTTGTATTTATTTGTTCATCTTGGTGGTTCTCCTGGGTCCTCAGGATGTTGATGGTCTCCACTCAGCTGGAGGAGGCAGCTCCTCCAGGAGGCCCTGCTCCACCAGGGCCCGCCATTTTTTTTTTTTTTTTAAAGAAAGGAAGGGAATGGAGGAAGAAGCATTTTTATTTATTTGTTGATTAGGTTCTTGGGTTTAAGGGCCCACCTTCACTGTCACTTTAAAACAAACATTTGTTAGTTTTAATGTGTCAGGCACTTGCTAAAAACATCCACACATGTTGTGTTTTTATTCAGCAAGCACTACAGCGAGCAAGATAGGTAAATACCTCTTCAAAGAACCTTCTTTCTACCAGGAGGAATCAAATAATAAATAAGATACAATAGGTTCTCTTTCATTAAGCAGAGAAAGAGGATAAGGAGTAGGTAGGAGTATAGTTTCCAACAGAATGGTCAAGAAAGCCTCACTAAGGTGACATTTCAGTAAAGATACTTGGAAATTGGGAGTTGGCCCCATAGACTTCTGGAGAAAATTGTTCCAGAACCAGGAAGCAGCAAATGGAAAGACTCTGAGCTGCCTCCCTCATGCTCCCTTATTCTCCAAGTTAACTTCCTGAGTGTTAGTAGTAAACACATCCTTTTACAAATAGAGTAAACAGGCTTGGAGCAGTGAGAATCTGATCATTTCATGCACAGCAGAATCACAAATGAAATCGAATTCAGATTCCAAAAAAGCTCAGGGCACAATGCTTGCCAACTAGATTGAAAACCCAGATTCATAAAGAGGGACTCTAAACATTTTTAAAAGTGAAGTTGATTGTTCTGGTCTTTGTTTAAAACGACAGTGATCTGGCTCTTTAATCTCCTTTTCTTTTCCCTCCCACTCTAAATTTCCTAAAAATTGTATCAGTAGAACATGTTCGTTCAGCATTAAACCTCAACAGCTGGCTGAGTCATGTCTTTCATCGTTGAACGTAAACTATGGATGACCGTGCCTTTAGCTTGGAATCTTCTCTTTATTTGTATGTTCAGTTTTGTTGTCAACTGGGCGGTTTCCATCTGCACTTTTTAAAAAATAATATCATCTCCTTTGCTCACAGTCTAAAATGAGTATATTGCAATTGCATCTCAGTCTATATTTCATACCACACCCACCACCAGAGTTCCAAGTTCCTTCATTTTTTTAAAAGGAAAGGTGCAGCCAGGAGTGAAGGCAAGTAGGCAGGCAGGACGAGAGAAGAGGAAGCATTTTTGTTTTATTTTTATCTAGTTGCTCACACTGGTTGTTTCCCCCCGGTTCCCGGACGCAAACCAGGTCCTTGGGACGCACCTGGGCTGCACCACTTAGGAGGCAGCCTCCTTAACCAGTCTGCCTGCTTTTGGTGGAAGTAGGTGGAGAGATGGAGGGAAGAAGCTGGTGGAGGGAAGGAAATAAAGGAATACTAAGGTTTACTATTTGCCCCTCCAAGGAATTAAAAGCAAGGTACGCAGAGCACCATTAACAAGATTCAAGGCTAAACACGAGAGATTCTTACTGAGGGAAAAGCAAGATGTGTGCTTTGTGTGTGGATTCTTTTGAGCTGAGATTCCTGAGGCCCTGCAGCCTCATGAGCTCTTTCCCCTCCCTTCACTACAATGAAGAGCGAAAACGAGGGTGTTACCCAGAATTAGGTTATTACCAGAAATAACCTTTTGATTGGAGAAATCTGTCTACATAGGATAAACATTGAATTACAGAGCATGTGGTCTTGTCATATGCGTCCCCCTCTCCTGGTCGTGAGGTCCCCACCCTTTCTCCTTGAAGCCCCTGGCCCTTTTCCCATTTCTTAGCTCAGGATATAAACTCTCACTTCTCCTCAAAAACCTTGGAGTCCTCATTTCTATCTAGATTTTCTTCATAGGTTTGTAAGTACATTTGTCCTTCTAATTGTTCTGATAATTCATTCCGTTGCTAGAGCAGCCCGGAGAAGAACCCTGGGGGGTCAGGGAAATTTCCTCTCCTCTCCCCCACACACTGTCGTCACTAACATACCGTATTTATTTGATGCTAAGCTGCCCTTGGATTTTTGGATTTTTTTTTTTTTTTTTTACCATTTTAATGTCCGCGAAAATGGACTGCAGCTTACATTTGAATGTGACTAAGTTTTACCTGAAAAGAGGTTGCAAAAGATAGCAACTCCCTTATTAAAGTCTTAAAATTTAATTAACTGAAATTTGAGTAATACATTGATTCTTCACTCCTTGTTACTTCCCATTTTTAATTTTTTTAAACTTTGTGACTAAATCTTATTTTTTAGCTTTTCACAAAAACCTCTTGAGAAATTGGAGTGTGGCTTAGTCTCGAATAAATAATGGTATTGTGAACTAGACAACCTGCAAATGCTCCAAGTCATTACTGGTATAAATGATCCAAAATTAGAGGTCAAATGCAGCATCATGATTAAAAGTAGAGAGCTACATGTTAAGAAAAAAAGTTTTAAATCTCATCAGAGAAAAAGACTGAGGCGTGGGCGTGTCCGCTTATAAGGGCTGAGAACTCTTCTCCACTGGAAGGTGCCGTCACCGTAACTGAACTAGTGGATTTGTTGTTTGTTTATTTTTATAGAGAGCAAGGGAGAGAAGGAAGGAACATTTTTAAGGAGGGAAGAGGAGAAATCACTTTTTATGTATGTGTTTGTTTTGGGTTACCTCTCCTGCCCCTTGTCCCAGGGAGTGAACCTGGGTCCTTGGGCTTTTTCCATAGTCCACACCCCAGCCACTGGCTTAGTGCCTGAGCCACTAGGGGTGCTGCTAGCTTATTTGGGGCTCGCTCTGTGCTGGGCAGCTTACTCTGCCATGTTCATCTTTTAGGTACAATACCTCCCTTTCTGCTTTCAGGAGTGTTGTTCTTGAAACATTTCTTTAACCATGGCCTTTGGTCCTTACTTTTGAATCACTCTCACCCAGCCTGCAAGTTCAAACACTCCCTGATTGTGATCCCCAACTCACCACCTCTCATGGCCCAACAGATGCTCCATAAATGAGAGAAGCGAGATGACACAGACACAGGTGTCAGGGGAGAGATGACTGGAGGGGACTGTGGCTCCATCCCTGTGTGGGCGAGAAAAGTGGGCTCCACCCTTCATTCTGGAAGACTCTGTGACCACCTTAGGGGTCTATCTCTGAAGGGAAAGGAGGTAAAAATGGTAAATTTTGTATTAACTGTACTTTATCACAATAAAACATGAGTTAAAATGTCTATTTTGAGTTTTTTATTCTGTTTCATTGTTCTGTGTGTCTCTCCCTCTGCCTGTATCACACTCTCCTGTATGTAACTGTATCACTTTGGAATAAATCTGAAAATCAAGTACAGTGACTGATTCTTCCCAGTTTATTTTGTTGTTGTTGTTGAAAATTCTTTTGGTTATTCAGTTCCTTTGTCTTTTCCATATAGATGCTGGAATAACTCTGTATCTAAACATAATCTTGCGGGAATAAAACTTAGAAACACTTGGTGGGAGAATCGACTTCTTTACAATGAGTTTTGCAACATCTTTATGAATGTGACCTGGCTTTTCATTTATTTAGATCTTCTTGACTTTTTTTGTCAAAAAATGGATTTGTTTCGTAGTTTTCAACATACAAGTCCTATATTTTGTCAGGTTTTTGTTTTTTTCTATTTTTGAATAATAATTTTTTTTAAAGGAAAGACACAGCAGGAATGACAGTGAGT
Organism: Solenodon paradoxus; assembly: GCA_004363575.1. NCBI lineage: Eukaryota > Metazoa > Chordata > Mammalia > Eulipotyphla > Solenodontidae > Solenodon > Solenodon paradoxus. The sequence continues at coordinate 24,781 of RJWH01003290.1, read as the reverse complement.
AGGCAGGCAGGCAGGAAGAGAGAGGAGGAGGAAGCATTTTATTTATTTTGATTTAGTTGTTCACACTGATTGTCTCCCCCCATCCCGCCCAGGCCGGGACTTGAACCCAGGGGTGTGTGTGGCCTTGTGCTCCTTTGGAGGTGATTGTTCAAACTGCTGCTCCACCAGGACAGGCCTACAATATTGTATTTAATTTGTTTCCACGTGTTCATTGCTATCATATAGAGATACAATCACCTTGCAAATTAATATTCTGCAATCTTGTTACATTCGGGTATTAGTTCTAAGAGAACATGTGTCTTTTTATCCTCTTTCTCATAGATTCCTTGGGATTTTCTGAGAAACCCGCACTGTCGGCTGTAAATAGAGGCATCGTCCCCGTTTCTTTCCAGTCTGCATGCCCTTCATATTTCTAGCTTTACAGAGTCCCCGAGAACATCGTGGAGACTGACACACTTGATTTGTTTTCTAACCTTAGGAGGGATCTTGCTGACTCTTACTGGCTGCTCTCAGCTGTCCTGTCCATGTTCTCTGTCAAGCTGAGACTTTCCCTTTATTGCTGGTTTTCCAAGGGTTCTGTCATAAATGGGGTTGAATTTGGTCCCATTCTCTGAGGGTGTAGGACTTGCTGACAGTAAATTCCTACATTTTCTTCCCTCTAAGAATGTCTTAATGTCCTTAATTCCTGAAGGATGTTTTCACTGGACATAACATTCTGGGTGGACCGTTCCTCCTTTTTCCATCACTTGAAAACTGTTACGTTACTTCCACCCGGGCCCCTGGGCCCTGCCGACCCTGAGGGTGGGGAGCTGGTCACCACTGGGTGGTGGCAGAGCCCTGTTTCTCCGCTAGGTTTCCTCAATGTCACCCAGCGGGCCGGAGGGCGTCTGTCACCGCCTGATGGATGTGGACCACCAGGTTCCTCAAGCGGCCTCCACGGATATCGCAGAAGAGTTTGGTTTTTTAATCAGTGTGGGGATGAGAGGTTCCGCTGCCCACTTGGCTGCCTCTGGGGCTGCCCCACCACACCCTGGCAGGTGGGGGTCTAGGCCCCACTCAGCCCTGGCTGGTGCATCTGGGCCTCATATTGTATTTAATTTGTTTCGTGTTGCCTTTTGTTTTGGTGCTTTGCGTTCAGTTCATGGAGGATTATTGCAGAGCTCTCGGTCTTCCATCTTGCTGGCTGCCTTCCCTGGCTTTTGACCAGAGAAAGCAGGCTTGTCTGCAGGCTGCTTTGTCTCATGCTATAAGCTGCAGCTTCTCTAGGATGCAGTCGGAGTCTGGAAGGCCAAAGAAAACCGGAGAACCTGACTGCCTTTCCTCAAGGTCCCTAACCTGCCTGAGTCTCCTGGCGACCCCTCAGTTTTCTCCCTGTTTATGGAGAATGGCCAGCGGGTTTCAGCTTCCTTTAACAGGAGAAATAGGAATAATTGCATCTGGAGTCACTGTGTTTTGCTTTTCAATGTATTGGAACACAGCTAAGCTCATTTCTGGGTGTTTTTTTCCCGCTTCACCCAGCCCTGGGTCTTGAATCTGGGTCCTTAGGCTTTTTCACGTCATGTATTTTAGCTGCTGAGCCACTGCACCTGTTTTAATTATAAAATTGTTTTAAATTAATATTATATTGTAATTATTCTACACATTAAGATAATTTCCTAAGTATAGGTTCCTCATTGCTTAGCCATATTTCAACACACCATGCCCTCCACCAAACCACCAAGTGAAGAACTTTTTAAGAGAGAAAGGGGGAGGAGGAAGAAGTGTTGGAAGGAAGGAAGAAAGGAGGGAGGGAGGGAAGGAAGGAAAGAGGAGAGGAAGCATGTTTATTAGTTTAGTGTTATTATTTAATTTGATTGTTCCCCAGGTCCCTGGTCTTGAACCTGTGTCCTGCGCTTTACATGTGCCACACTCTCGCCACCCACTTAGTGCCTGAGCTACCAGGGTGCGCCAAGAACCCTTACTTGTCTTGGTATTAGAGCTCTACAATAAATTACTTTTTTAAATTGAATGGGAGCACGTTCCCAAGCATCTATGTCCCTGGACGTCAGGAATTTGTGCAGATACAGACAAGTTACCACCAGGGGGAAGTAGCGGCAAATTGACTAAGGGCCATGCGGCCCGCCCCGTCCGCATCAAACCTTTCACCAGAGCTGCGTGTCCTTAGTTTGCAAGAGAAAAGCAGAAACCTGGGAACTGCATCTGGAGCCCTCCCGGAGAAAAAGGACCTAGGAGGGGCAGACCAGGTTGCCTCAGGGACATGGATCCTGTTTTTTGAGGGAAAGGATGCTTCCTCCCACTTTGCAATGCAGAGAAGTCACCGTGCAGGACAGTCATAATCCTGGACACTCCTCACAGTTCTGCAAGACAGGCGTTACTTCCTCTCTCTTACAGATGCGGAAACTGAGGCTCGGGGCTCTTACAGCCGGTCAGAGGGGGCTAGATGCACGTCCAGCTCCTCCCCCGAAGGAGTGGGCCAGAAAGGACGTCCTGGGATAGTGGGGGGCCAGGCCAGGGGTGGCCATTGCACCCTAGCCCTCCCTGCCCCGCCCCCAGCAAGCCCCTGAACTCTGCATTGGTTCCTCTTTTCTTTTCATTTTCCAGGTAGGAATGAAGGCAAATAGACGAGCAGGAAGAGAGGAGGAAGAAGCATTTCTTTATGTGTTTTGCTATTTATTTTCTTAGTTGTCCGCCACCCCCACCCCCGAGGCCAGGGTGGTGAGTCCGGTTCTCTGGTTTTAGGTGGGCTGCAGGGGTTTAACACCGGAGCCACCAGGGCGCGCCCTCGTCTGCCTTCAACGGGACGATATGCTTTTCAGAGCTGTGATACAGATCCAGCTCTGTAACATGCAGACCCCAGTGTACAGTGAAAATGGGGGCCCTTTGTTTAAACAGTGAAACTGGCGGGCGCGCCCTGGTGGCCTAGCAGTCTAGGACACCTGGGACCAGTCCACATACATCCCCAGGTCCTGGTTTCAAGACCTGGGGGGCGATGGGACAGGGCGGTGGGGGGGGGGGGGCAACCAACGTGCGCAACTGAATAAAAACCAAATGTTTCTTCCTCCTCTCTTCCTGCCTGCCTGCCTCCTCGCCTTCATTCCTACTGCACCTTTCCTTAAAAAGTAAATGAATAAATAAGAAAGTAAAACTGTTAAGACAGCAGCGGCGTTAACATGACAGGGCCTTTCCAAGCATGAGGACCGGTGGGCACTGCGGGTCACACGTTCAGAGAGCAGCTCTGTCGGGACCACGGCTAGAAATCGTGAATGCACAGTTGCCCTTGGGGGACACCTGCTTTGCATTATCCTCTGGCCCTTTAAATATTTTACCCCTTTGAACGCGTCTGGGGTGGTCCCCCCCACTCCACCACTGAGTGTTCTGTCTCTGTCATGAAGAGATTGGACTAGCCCTGAACTCTTAATCCTAGTTATACATTAGAAGCATCTGGGGATTTTTAAAAAGGACTCATAGCCGGCTCCACCCAGAAGAGTCTGATGGAACCGGGCTGGGGTGGGGCTGGGCCTGGGGGAGAACACCCTGGGAGTTCTGAGTGGGCTTGTGTTCCTGGGTGAGATTTGGACCCTTCCTCCCCCTCCTGAGAAAAAAGCTCTTTTGAAAAGACACAGCTCCAGTGGGGCAGGGGTCTTGAGGGCTCAGGCTGGGAACCTTTACTGGGGCACAGAAGGGATCTGTGTCCTGGGGGAGCCGGTGACGGGCGGGTTTCTTCTCCACGTCTGTCCACGCGTCCCTCTGCGGCCCCAGCTCTCCGGTGGCCTGGACGTGGAGGAGAAACCTGCCCTGCTTGCGTGGCCGTCTCTCTGATGACAGACGGCAGTGACTTCCCTGTCCCCCGCCCCGCCCACAGGGCTGCCAGCTTACCCAGCTTCCTGATGGAGCCGAGCAAGCTGTCATAGAAGAAGCCCGAAGGGAAAATGTCTGTCGCACTTCTGAGTGTCCGGCATGGCCCTCGGAGCAGAGGGAATCTTCCCAAGTCCTCTGGGGGAGTATATTTTCAAAACTCCTCGTCAGAGCTCAGGAAGGGTAAGGAGGTCCTGGACGTCACACAGTTGGGTCCCTCCACGTGCTGGGGGGTGGCCAGGATGTAGCATTGCAGGGAGAAGGCGGGGCGCTCCGCTCACCCTGCCCGGCCCTGCCCGGCCTGCCCGGCCCTGTCTGTGACCCCTGACGCCTCAGGCCTGGGCCCCTCCTCCCTTGCTCTACTCAGCGCCCTCCCACCCCTGCTGTGCTCAGGTGTCCACAGACAGTACACCGCCACCCCTGGAGCCAGAGCCAGCCCCACTTTTCCGGCTGAGCAGCCCCCGCTGTGCTGACATCAGTGAGGTGCGGCCCCAGTGGCTGCACCTCCGCAGGGCCTGTGGAAATGGGCCGGACCCTGGGCCCCTGCTGAAGGTGGAACCCAAGGACTAAAGGAAGATCCCCGAGAGGCAGCCAGGCCCTGTCCTGACGGCCACCAGCCCCGGGCTCCCCCAAGGGGACAGCCTCACCACTGAGGAAGGGACTCGCTCCACTAGAGGGCCTTGCAGAGGCTCAAGGAGGTCGTGGGGTCCTGGGTGGAAGGACAGAAAGGGTGGACGCCCCTGACAGTGTGGAACCCGATTTAACTGTGTTTGCTTCCTGACTCCAAATAGTCACACTGGGGAGCAGGACTTCAAAGCAGTGGGAAGTGGGTGGGCTGGGGGGACAGTTCAGTCCCTGGTACGCTGCTCGGCCACACTCTTCCTTGCCTGCTCACCTGTGCTTGGTCCCACTGACCACAGGCTCTCGGCTGCCTTCCTGGGCTCCTGGGAGGAGTTCAGATACTGTGACGCTGGTCAGGGAGCTTGGATGGGATGCTGGCTCTCCCGCTCCCCAGCTTGGAGCTGGCGACAAGTCCCGGGTTTCTGGGCGCCTCTCTTTCCTCGTCGGTAAAATTGGAGACTTGCCTCTTTTGGAGTCAAAGAAAATAAGGATGGTTGTCAGCACTCACCTTGTGCCATATTTCCAGTTATGCAACGCCGTAGTCTTAATCTCCTTCTTCATGCTGAGCAAGACATACCAGTGCCTTGTTTGTTTTATGGCTGGGAGTTGTTATTTTTTATGTGAAAATTTAATTATTCATTTATTTTTAAATAATAATTTTATGATTTCTTTTGTCTCCAGTGCTACACACATTCGAGGATATTGAAATTGCATCTCTGTGAGTATTTCGCCCCTCACAAGAGTTCCAACGTCTGTCGTCATTCTCTTTCTCGTCTTAGCTGGGTTGGGTGTAGCTATGTTTTGATAGGTTTCCCCTTTTGTTTTCTTCCTTGCTTTTTCCCCGGAGTTGTGTTTTGAGGTTACCCTGAGGTTAGCATCAAGAATTCTATGTTTATTTCCTATTTTTATTAGAAAGCAGATTAGTCCTCCCCACCTTTTATCTTTGCTGTCTTGCTATTTTTAAGTGGGATTTCTTCACACTTACCCAAGTATCCTTTTGTATTTTGTGTAGAGCTGGTTTGGTGGTCATGAATTCCTTTCATGTTTGCTTATTGGAAAAGCTCTTTATCATTCCTTCGGTTCTGAGTGATAATCTTGCTGGGTATGGAATCCTAGGTTAAAAGTCCTTTTCTTTCAGTAGAAGCTGGTTCTTGCTGGTTCCCTGCACCCATCACGCCCCCGGCAACCGCCAGCTTGTTCGCTGTGACTGTGAGTTTGGTGGTTTGTTTCTTTAGATTTCACGTACATGGGAGATCGTCTGGTATTTGTCTTTCTCTCTCTGACTTCATTTGGCATCGTGCCCTCAGGGCCCACCCATGTTGTCACAGATGGCAAGATTTTCATTCTTGTTTTATGACCAAATAGGATTCCATTGTGTGCAGACGTGTAGAAGCAGAAGTTGTGTGTCTCTGTGGACACAGAGAGACACGCACGGAAGCTCCGTGTATCTCTGTGTATGTCCCATAGACACAGATCCCGAGATGGATGCGAACTCCTCCATCCATCCACCTAGAGACACCGGTTTCCGTTTCTTGGCTATTGTAAATGAGGCCACAATAAACACGGCAGTGCAGATAATTTTCTGAGTTAAGGTTTTCCTTTTCTTTGGATAAATACCCAGAAATAGAATCGCTGGATCACAGAGTAATTCTAGTTTAAAAATGCAGAGAAGTCTCGAGCGTTTTCCATCACGGCGGCACCAGTGCGCCCTCCCGCCAGCGCTGGCTATTTCCTGTCTTTCTCATAACACCGTTCTTCCGCTGGGAAGCACATTGTGGGTTTCCCTGATGATTCGTGCTGCCGAGTGTCTTTCCACTTGCCTCCTGACCGTCTGAATGTCCTTGACTTTCATTTCCCGACCTACTCTGACCTCTGGAATCATAGGAAGAATGAGGGCGAGTTTTGTCCTCATCTGATTTGAAATGAATGTTTTCTATTTTCCCCACTAAGGTGAGAATTCCTGTCGGTGAGCTAAGGCAATCGGCGTCTTCGCATTCTTTCTTATTTATTTGCTGACCTCTCTCCGTCGGCCTTAGACCCTGGACATCGGGGTCTGCGTCTGACCTGGACTCTCCCCCGCCCACCACCTGAGGGTTTCCGTTGGCAGGGGTCTGGCGTTAGTCTTGGGTTTGGACTTCCTCCCATTCTGATGTTCACTCCTGTCCCACCCACCCCGTCCCATTTCTGGTTGATCATGAGAGTTTCATGGGAAAGCTTTTAGGTAGGAAAACTTCAGTTCTCCCCCATGTTTCCCCTTTATTCACATACTGACACACTAACACACTCTGACACCACTTACGAGGGACTTCCTCCCACACCCAGCAATTCTGTGCCAGCAGCAGGGTGTCCTGACACTGAACTCCTTTCTGCTGCTGCCTGGAGATAGCACCCGGCCCCACTGTGAAGCTTCTAGCCCGCAGTGCGATGCCAGTGGTGACTAGGACCCCGAGTTGCCCTCTGCTTCTCTCCAGCTTGGCTACACATTGGGGGTCCCCATGAGCTCCTCCCCCGGCATTCGACTATTTGCTAGAACAGCTCCCGAACTCAGGGAAACAAGTTTACTAGATTAGTAAAGGGTTTGATAAGGGATAATGGTGGACAGCCAGGGGACAGCCAGGGCAAGGTCTGGGAGGGCCCAGAGGACAGGAGCTTCTGTCCCGGTAGAGCTGAGGAGTATCACCCTCCTGGTCCCTGGGCGTGGCCACCAGTGGGAGCTCTGGAGCCACATACTTGGGGGGCCTTTCTACTGACCCCTTCATGTCAATGTGATCACGCGTTAGCTCCATGTCCTGACTTTCTCGCCTCTGTAGAGAAGGGGCGTCAGATGAAAACCCCAGTCTTGGGCTTTCTGCTGTCAGCCCCCTCCAGGAGTTGTCCACGGGCCCACTCAGAGTCGCTCCCTCAGAGTCACTCACTAGAACAACAGACAAGGCTGTCATCCAGGAAATGCCAGAGGACTTGGAAGCCTGGTGCAAAAAATAAGGGTCAAAGTCCAGAGATTGGAACCACAGACACTTGCGCTCTTCCCACTCAGGAGGCTGCAGGCTCCAGGGATGCCACGGCCAGCACCACATCCGGACGGTCCCACACCTTCTCCCTACAGTTTGCACTCCCAGGGTCTGCTGACCTCAGCCTCGGAGCCTGGCTATGAACAAGTCCCAGGTCCCGTCCAGCCAGCAGACTGACCCAGAGGTCTGCCAGGGTCTTCCCTGGGGACACAGTGCCCTTTCTAGAGTTGAATTTAAGACCTTTTCCCTTTCAGGGCCTTCTAACAAGCTGAGGCCCAGAGTGGGCCCAGAGACACCCTGGGGAGCCCAGCTGTTCGCACCGCAAAGTCATGGTCCCTTCTCTCCCTCATCGCCCTCGGGACACTCAGGGACCCTCCCTCCACACACCAATCCTCTCTGCCCCCCTGCCCATGGAGCCTGACCTCACATTTACATTTGACCTGCATGCTCAGCAGCATGGCCTTAGATTGGCAGGGGTCAGCTTCCGGTCCCTGGGGGAGGAGACTGTCCTCTTAGACCGTGTGGCTGAGCCAGCACCTCATCCCACAGAGCTGGCCCACATCAGCCCCGGTGGTGGGGTGACGCGGACCTGCTCAGAGCTGAGGCCACATGGGGTTCCTGGGAAGGACAGGTCTCCTCAAGAGCTTCAGGTAGGGCCCCCCAAGATGTCCATAACAGGCCTCCCCAAGATACTATGTCACTTCAGATGTGAATTTTTCCAAGCTGAGGTCAATCCAGGCCCTGCAGGCTCATGAGAAGTTTTTACCGCTCCCTTCAGTACCTAGAAGAACAAAAACCTAAGGTCTTACCAAGAGTTATGGTCATTACCAGGATTAACTTTTCTATTGAAGACGCCTACCTATACAGCAGGACAGTCATTACAGAGCCTTTGGTTTTGTCACACTAGTCCCCCTCCTTTGCCTTTGAAGCCCCAGGCCCCATCCTGTTCCTTAGCTCAGGAGATAGATGACAGATAGCTGACAGTTGATTGATGGATGGTATATAGATGATAGATTTGATAATAGATATGTAGATAAATGATAAGTAGGTAGATAGATAGACATACACATAGGTAGGTAAGCAGGCAGGCAGGCAGCAGGCAGGTAACAGGCAGGTAAACAGGCAGAGAGAGAGAACTCATTTTGCCTCCCTCTTTGGCCCCACCTCTGTGTAGATCCCTTTATTGTGAGACTGAATGTGCTCTTTCCTCCTCCTCGTCTGATGTTAATCTGATTGTCTGGAAGAATCCAGAGTTCTGGAGATGTTCCCCTGCTCCCTGACACCTACTTACCTGAACTGCCTGGCTTTCTCCGGCTGGGAGGGAGAGACGCTTCTGCTCGGGACACACACGCGTGCAAAGAGACCGACCCACGTGGGCTGCAGTGTCCACAGTGGGCAGAGGAGGCTCAGGTGGGGGCCGGGCCTGCAGGTGCGCTGGGAGTCAGGACACTGGGTCTCGACTAAAGGAAGCCTCACCGTAGGCGTTAAACACTCCGCATTTCACCTTGCCTGTCAATCTGTGATAAAATCATTGGAAACGCGGTGGGGATATTTCTCTTTTCAGCTACAAAGACAAAATTTGCATTTCATTACATTTTTCACATGTTAGATAAAAAAGAATCTAATGAAAATGATGGTATTCACCACCCAGTTAAGAAAGAAAATGTTTCCAGAAAGGTTGAAACCTTCTGTGTTCCCCTCAACCTGAGAGGAAACCACACCCTGGATTTGGAGCTTTAATCCCATTCATTTCTGTCAACTTTATGTTGTACGTTCCTTCACATGCTCTGTCCCAGGGATCCTCTAACGTGATTTCTGCAGTTTTGTATTTGCACTTACAAGCTACTTAAATGAGGGTTGGTTCTGATGTTAATCAGTTAAATCCATGTAGAATGGGAAAAAAATCCAACCTCTCCATGACTTTCAAATGTCATTTAAAGTTCATGACACAGTTTGTAAGGTCGGAATCATGGTATGTTGTGGACACATCACAAAGCCTCCCCAGCTTCCTTTCAGAGCTCAGCAAACCGCTGTGCAGGTCTTCTGTGCATTTCTGTTAAAGGTTATTCTCTGGGGCGCGAGGGCTCCCGGTGCCCCGGGCAGGGCAGGGCAGCAGTCAGACAAAGCTGAGGTCTGGGCCTTCCACGTGGGTCAGCACCACCCACTGTCCTTTAGAGGAAACGTGGGACTCCGCACTGGCAGAAAGGGGACCTGACCCCACCTCATGTCGCGTCCCAGTGCCTGAGCCCCATGCGTACACACGTGCAGGTGTGCTTTCTCAGAACCCCTCCTGAGGACCAGGGAGACGTCTGCTGTTTTACAGGAAGGGAACCAGCTCCGACAGCTTCAGCTCCTTGTTCCAGGTCACACAGCTGAGAGTGAACCACTGGGACTGGGATCCGAATAAGAGGATTTGAATCTGAATCAGTGTGATTCCAAACATTGTCCATGGTTTTAAGGGAGCCACACAGATGGCCCCTTCCAAACGCAGTCCTCCACCAGGCCCCTGGTGGCAGCGCCCCCCTGCACAGGGGGAGGATGAAGAGGGTCCCAGGAGGCTGCGCACCTGGACTGCTGGCCCTGCCTGACTGCCCCAGGCCCTGCCCCAGGAGGGGGCTGTTACCTGCAGGTCCTCGCCCAGCGTCCTCCCCAGCACCCTTGGCTGCCCTGTCTCCCAGCCAGGCTGTGGGTGGGGGTGGGGGCTGCTGCTTTCCTGGTCTCAGTTGGCTGCCTGCCTCCAGCAGCTCCCTTATCTGGGCCATCAAATCCCTCCTGCTGTGCCCCCTTCCTCCAAGGTCACCTCCAGAGGGTTTGCTCTGGGCACTGGCCCCCTTGCCTGGAGTTGGGGGAGGGTGTTAAAGAGCCAGATCCTTTCCTGGAGTCCACTTTCCTCCCTGGATGGAGCCACTGAGGTGGGGAGAAAAAGGACTCCTGGCGTCCACTGAGGCTGTCTGCCCCTCCCTCGCAGGATAACCCTGGCCTAGTCACATCCTCTTGTAGTGCCTGAGTTTCCCCAAGTGGAAAGAAAGAGTGTGGCCGAATGTCCTCCAAAGACCCTTCTGTCTAGGGGCGTGTGACCCATTGACCACATTGCAGTCCTGGCTTTGTGGTGGGAGACAGTTCTTTTCTGTGAGTTCAGCAGACACCTGTGTGTCCCCCCTCCGCAGACCCCCCGGCCCCCTCCCCCGCCCGCCCCAATCTCAGGGGGAAATCCCTGACTTCACAGATGTCCTCCCTTCCGGCCCTTCCCTGCGCTAACCTGGCTGCTCCTTCTCTGGCTGTCAGAGCAGATGGTCCTCCTTGCAGAGGCTCTGACTATGACCCAAAGGAGGTCCCCCCTGTGACCTCCCACCCCATCTTGACACCGAGGTGGGTGGCGTCGCTGAAACCACGCAGGGACTGAAAGAACAAAATGCTGGTGGAAGGACTCCTGCCTGCTGGCTTGATGGGGCGTCGGTCTGGCACTGACCTGGCATGGGGTCCCACCACCAGCTCCCTGGGTCTTGGACTCCAACTAGAACTACCCCACTAGCTTCCCTGGGTCTCCAGCCTGCAGACCGCAGATGGTGGGGTTACGGCTGAGCCTCCAGAGGCGAGAAGACTGACCGCCGGGCACTCAAAGGCAGAGAAAACAGCACTGTATTGCAAGCACAGGTGCTGGCCCAGGGGTGTTGTTCCCCAAAGCTGAGAGACTGGTTGGGGGGTCTAGGGGAGCTCCTTTTTCACTCTGAGGTAAAGATTCATCTCCTTGGCCACATGTGGTTCCTACTGGCAGCTCTTATCACTATGTACAGCTGCAGAGTAGGGAGGCCATGCTTGCTTGTCCCTGGTCATGATAACAGGACACAGCTGCAGTCTCCACGGTACCATGGAAAATTCCTAACAGACTGACTTTTGCATTGGGGTCGGGAAAAAGGTCTCTACCACAGTGGGACTTCCCCAGCTCTGTGCTCCTGGGACCCCAGTCCTCACAGTAAGTCTCGAGTTTATGATTTATGTATAACTGCCCTGGGCCTCCCTAAGGTGCAGTTAAAGAATTAGCGACGACCTGACCCAGGGCCTTTAAATCCATGTTTCCAGCGCTGGCTTGCTCTGATTAGTCAGGGCATGAAAATCCGTAACTCTGTTTTCACCTTTATGTGGACTGGGGAACCAGAAGGGGTTTCTCCACATTCTCAGCCGAAGTGCAGAGTTTCCATCGGTCTGGAGTCTCTGAGGTCACACATTCATCCTCTGGACTAGAAAGTGCTGATGGGCTTAGACCAGAGTCCTGTTCTACCCTTGATCCCAGTCTCAGGATGAGCTGCTTGTCAGAACTCGTGGGCTTTAGAACCAGGCGGACTGGGGTGGCTCATGCACCCATGAATCAACGCAGTGGAAGCTACAAGCCAAACGGAGGCGTGAGGGCGAATCAGCTTCCCAGCTCTGTGCACACCACCCCTGAGCAGCACCTCCACACCCACCACCGTGTGGGTCTGCAATTGACCAGGCTCAGCAGGGTGGCTCTCTGGGACTCCTTGTAGGGACCACAGTCAGCTGGGCTTCGTTGATCTGGGGTGACCTGGCTCCTAGGCCTGTGGGCTATTGGCGGGGCCATGCATCCCAGCAGGCGCGCTTGGCTTCCTCACCTGGCAGCATGTTCCTAGAAGGTAAATTCCATGCCTTTGGTTGTGTCATCTGGCTAACGTGTCAGTGGCCCTAACAAATCACACGGCCAGACCCAGAGTCATTATGGGGAGACGCATCACAAGACTGTGGGCATGAAGAGACACACCAGTTGGGGACAGGCGGCAGCCATCTCCCATGTTGAGTCACCGTCACGCTCCCCAGTAATGAATACTGAAGGTGTGACCGGGGTGGGTAGAGGGTCACAGGAGGCCCCTCCCGTGGGTGGCCGTTGGGAGCCCCTCCAAGGAAACTCACCTGCTCTGGTATCTCAAGAAGAAGGTACAAGCCACGTGAGCGCCAGGAAGGGGTGGACAGGAGGACCTCGGTGGCCCCTCTCCTCCTGGCTCCCAGACCAGGCCTTGGCATCACCAAACAAAGAGACTCAGGCTCCACTCCAGACCTGCTGACTCAGAGTCGGCACTTCACAAGACCCGCAGGGCATTTGGATGGGCGTACACTTAGGCCCCAGGAGCTCCTGACGATCCGGGAGGGAGCAGCAGGGGAAGGAAACAGCACAGCCTGCCCAAGCCACTCAGGTGTGTCCTCACCCTCTAGAAGTTTCTGCTGAGACCTGGCTGCCAGGCCAGGACGGACCCTGCCCCCACTGCCCGAGACCCTGCAGGAGGGCCCAGGTTCACAGCTTGGGTGAGGATAGCTCTGCTCCAGTGGGTAGCACTGGAGGGAGGCACTCGAAACCGGAGTTCGCCTGGCGGGGCTGGCAGGTCAGATATGGCCTCTGTTTATGTGTCCACAGCACCCGGAGGGAGGGAGGCCGGTTCAGGGGCAGCCGGGCCTGCAGGACCCGAAACAACCCTGGAAGAACAAACCCCCAAGGCTGCTTGGTCCTCTGGTCCCCGGCTGGGTGCAGATGGAGCGGGACAATGAGGTCTCGGGTCCCTTTAGTCTTCAGGCCACACAGCAGCTCCTGGTGGGAGAGCGGTGGTGTTCAGCCATCACACTGGTGAGATCACAAAGCCCATTGGCCCGGGGCGTCCCTTTACATCTGTGCCCTAGTGCCATCACGGAACGTGCCCTCTCTCTGACCGATGAGGGTCACCGCAGTGACAGCCCACGCTTGCTCTCCAGAACCACAGGGAGCTGGCTGAGCAAGGGCAGCGGCCCAGGAGTCAGGACTGGGCACTGTCGTCCTGCCCTGCTGCTGACAGCAGGGACCTTGAGCCAGTCCCTGCCTCTTGGCGGCTGTGGCCTCATCTCTGGATGGAAAGGGCTGAGTCAGATGGCGGTGAATGAATGTGAGAACCCAGGGGCGCGGCCCCTCTGCCTGTTAATGAGGATGGTGCCCCTGTTCCAGCAACTCTTACTCCACAGCCTCTGGGGCCCCCGCGTCCGCTGGCTCGTCTCCAGGTCCCACCCTGCCCTCTGAGCCCACAGCCAGCAGGGCCCCTACACTGGTGTCTGTGCCCAGGACTCTGCCAGCAGGGCCTCCCCTGCAGTCCATGTCACCCCCTACACTGCACCGTGCGGTCCTTATCTTGTACCTTCTCTGATGACATTGGGGACAAATAATCACCAGCAAATGTGTTTCCCTGTCACAGGGAAAAATGATGTCGTAACCTTGCAGGATGGGGGCTGCTGGTCATCAAGTGCTCATGGGAGGGGAGTCACCTAAGCCAAGGGGTGGGCGTGGGGCGGTAGGGGCGGGCAAATTGAATCAAAAGGGGTAAATTCTATGGTGAAAAGGGCATTAGACTGTTGGTGGGAAATTTAGAATATCACCTGCAAAAGTGGACTTATAACAACGTTATGACGCAATATTTCTTCAATGAAACTTTTACAAAATAATTCATTAAAAAAGAAAGTATTCACAGCCTCGTGGCTCCCATCTGAATTGAAAGGCTTCCTATCTCTCCATCTTAACTGCAGCCCCCTGCTGGCTAACAGCCCAGGGCCTCACCGGTCACTCTGCTGCTGGAAGGCTCCGTGAAAACCCTCCTTCAGCCCCAACGCACGAACCACATGCCCATCTGCTACCTGACAAAGGCAAAGGGTGAAGCAGGACGGACTCTCACCCCTTAGAAATGACCACACTCTTGGTCATCTTCATGCTCACATCATGTTGCCGAGATAGGTGTCCCCATCCCTGCCCCCTTGGGCTTGCTTTCAGGCTGGGGGCTCCACCAGGGTGAGTGCTGACTCTACAGCCCTGTCCCCTGTGAGCCCCGATGTCCTCCGTTCGGTCAGAGTATGACTGTCTCCAACAGAACAGTGACGCTTATCTGAGGTGGTGTAACAAAAGGACTTGTCCTGTCAAAAGACAGTTATTGTTCGTCCCTGTGCCTTTTCTCCTGCTCTTTCTTGCTGGGAACGTCCAACATAGGCAAGCACATTAAATTTTTTAGTCTCTGCTGCTGTCCGGCAAAGAACCCCCCAGACTTAGCAGCTTCAAACACGTTTGTGCCAGGGGTTGGTGGGTCCGAACTTGGGGAGGGCTCCTCTGGGCAGTTCCTGCTGGGCGTCTTGCATGCAGCGATGGTCGGGGGCTGCTGTCATCCGAAGGCTCGACTGGGCTGGATGTGCAAGACGACCTGCTCACGCCTGGGCTGATGCTGCTGGCCGTGGACCGGGCGCTCCATCCGGCCACGCCTGTCCAGCGTCAGGGACGTTGAATTTCTTACACTGAGCCGAGCTTACCCATCAGAACATGTACCTCAAGGGGACCAGGCCAAAACTGCATGGCTTCTTATGTCTGGTTTTACAAGTCACAACACTTCGCCATACTCTGTTGGTGGAGGCGTGGCCAGATTCAAGAGGAAGGGACACAAACCCTCTCCGGGGCAAGGTTTTATTATCAACCAGTCTGTCAGATGAGAGGAGTTGTGGCCATCTCGGAACCTTTATTGGTCAGGATTCTCGCTCTTGAATGACAGAAGCTGGCTCTGATTAGCTTAAGCAAAGGATCCAGGGAAGGGTTCGCACACTGATGGAGGCTGGAGGACCAGGCTTGGCACAGGGCTAGAACCAAAGAGGCTTGGAAGCCCAGAAAGGAGAAGGAGTCCACTGGCATGGCCTCGGGCACCGGCTTCCTTGCAGCACTGTGGAGGGCAGGGCTCAAGAAAGTGGGCTGATGTCTCGGTCACATGCTCGCCTCCTGGTGGGGCCACTGGAGACAGGGAGCGGGCCCTTTCTGCTGTCAAGGTGGGAAGTTGGGTTGTTTCCCACAAGGATTGTACGTAGAGGGAGATTCTCCAAAGGAGAGGTGGGGTCTGTAGGACAGGGGAGTTTCTCCTAACCCCCAGCGTCCTTCTGAGGAGGGGCTCAGAGCCAGGGGCTGTGTCAAAGGTTTAAAGGACTGTCGCTTAGAGGAGGAGTTCGATGTGTTCAGCCTGCTTGTGGGAAAGTTTGGTTCAATGTTGGGAAGAAGTTTCCTTGGAAAATTTGTTCTGTTTTTAGTGTTTTGAATTGAAAATGTTTCAAAGGAATGCAGTAAAAGGCTGCCTCCCCCAGCGGTTCCCGGTCCACCTGCTTTTCACTGACTTCCCTGCCGCCGGCCCTGAAACCCGTCCTAGCAGTGCCCCGTGTGCTCCAAAGACCTTCCCCTCTTGAGTTATTTCTCCAGTTATGGTAAAATATGCGGGACATAGCGTTGACCATTTTAGCCATTTGAAGTGTGCCATTCAGTAGTGTGAGGTACACTCACATGGCTGTGTGGCCATCACCATCTTCAGCACCGTTTCATCTACCAAACCAGCTGTGTGCATTAAATAACTCCTCTCCTCCCGGCACCTCACCCCGCACCGCGGCCACTCCCGGCGGACTTTCTGCCCCTGTGTCTGTGATCACTCGAAGTAGTGCATACCTGCGAAAGCATTCAGCATCTGTCCTTAAGTGGCTGGAGCATGTCACTTAGCATATCTTTAAGGTTCATCCTTTTTATATCATATGTTAGAATTTCCTTCCTTTTAAGACTGAATAAGAGTCCATTGATTCATAGAGTTTCATGGTCTGTCATTAGATGTGTAGATGTTCAAAATATATTAAAACTAAATTAAGCCTTGCATTAATATGTACGTTTCTTCTTTGCCGCATATACCTTTTGGATTTCAGTCTGTTTTACCTGATATCAGCATAGCTACTGCTGGTCTCTTTGGGTTGTTATTTGTATGGATATAATTTTCCATCCTTTCATTTCTAAACTATTTTTTAAGTCGCTTAAAGGAGCATTGCGTCACAGCATTCTATAAGTTCACTGTAAATCAGCATCTGTGTGTAATTCACTGTGAGCGCCACCCTGGCTTGTCTGTCTCTCAGTGAGTCTCTAGTCCACAGCACATAATGGGATGATTTTAAAAACTGAATCTGCCCATCTCTGCCTTCTCAGTGGAGAGGCTGATCCATTACAGTTAAAGGAGTCACTGCTAAGGAGGAACTTACTGCATTTTGTCATGTATAATATGCACCCACATTGCTGGCCCACACTTTCAGGGAAAAAGAATTAATATTTTGATTCAAATTTTTATTTGTTTATAATTAGGTTATATATTTATTAGGTTATAGGTTTATAATTATTTTGTCTTATAAAGGCATTTTGGCTTTTATTTTTTAACATTATGACACAAGAAATTTCATATAGCAAATAACTATAAAACACAGGAACAGATACAAGATACAAGAAGTAAAGGAATCACAAATAAAAAATAGATATGGAATCAGTACTAACTATGTATAATGTGAACACTTATTACTTCCTCACAAACTGGGGTCCCAAAAGTATGCATTATACAGGGCAAAATACAGTACTTTTCCTGTTTTGCTATTTGTTTCCGATGTGCTTTCTAGCTCTCTGGCCCTCCTGTTCTGCACACCTGTCTTCTTTTGTGCTGAGTTGATTTCTTTGCAGTGAAGAATTTTCTTCTATTTCTTTCGTGTATTTTCTTGAGTTGTTTTCTTGGTGGTTTCCATGGGGATTACAGTTCATATCCTAAAGGCAGAACACTATTTCAAATGAAGGCCAGCTTAAATCTAGCAACACCTAAGGACTCTGTTCCCAGCTCCATCCAACCCTTTCAGCTGTTTTAGTTATTGGCATGTCTATGTCGTGTGTGTCAAAAACCATAGCTTTAAAATTTTTAATGCATTAGTCTCTCAAATCACGTAGGACACAGAAAACGGAACTATAAGCCAAAATTACAAGAATATTAGTTTTTATAACTGTCTGTACCTTTACCAGAGTGCTTTTTGTCTTCACGCCACCACAAGCGACTGACAGTGCCCTCTGATTTCACCCTGAAGGGCTGGATCCCTTCGGTGCCTCCTGCAGGACGGTCGATGGTAAAAGACAAAACTTAGCATTGCCTTCATTTCTGAAGAACAGTTTTTCCGGATATAAGATTCTTGATTGACAGTTATTTTCCTTTCATTTTTGACTGTATCAGCCCTCTATCTTCTGACCTCCCAGATTGCTGATTATTCTAGCCACTCTTCAGGTAATCTCTCCGTCCCTTCCGGCGCTGCATCGGCGACTTTTGCAAAATATACTGAGTCCACATGTTCATGTCCCTCTGGTCCCTCAGACTCTCTTTGCTTTTCTTGAGTCGTTTTTCCTTCTGTTCCTTAAACTTGATTACAGTCCTACGGTCCTACATTCAAGCTCATGGAATTGTTTACAGTTTATATAAAGAAGTTTAATTTTTATGCATTGACTGTCTATCCTTATCCTTGTTAAACTCTCATGTTATTATTATTATTATCGTTATTATTAATGCTATTAATATTTTAGTATTATTGAAAATTTAAGTCCAATCTTTGCCGTTCCATTTTAGCGCCCCACTTTGTTTCACTCCAACACTCGTTACTTTCCAGCATTCCATAACTTTCCTATTTTGGGTAATATTTGTCCTCCCACCCACGCCTTAGAAGGTTAAGAGTCACGCGAGTGGAGATGTTTATCTTCTTTTCATCACGCAGCAAGCACTCAGCACACAATCCTCCCTACATAGCATCTGATTGATGGATGCCTGTTTATAAGACCCCCTAGGAAGAACTGGGCCCCCTTGAGAGAGAAAGTGCCTCTTGCTACCTAAGGTGTCCTCTGAGCGAGGTGGGTGGTGGGATTAAAGATTCAAGCTTCAGCAGGTCAGATGGACAAGGTGACCACCAAGCTCCTTCCAGCTCCGTGAAAACAAATCGGACAGTTGCCGGCTCTCGCAGTCAGCAGTGAACACCTGGGCCTCTGGGTGGCCCAGCGGCCAGGTCTGTGCTGTGCAGGGGGAGCAGGGACGGGCAGCTGCCTGGAGAAGGCACGGGCTCCAGCGTCCTGGCTGTCGGGAGCGCCCTCCCACTCCCATGGAGGGGCAGCCAGAGTCGGCGCCCAGGGACCCCATCCCCCTGCCGCCCTGGGCGGAGACCAGCGCGTCTGTCCTCCTGGTGTGAGCAACCCTTTGCTTCTCAGCTAAGCCAGCTGGGAGGGCACGATATGCGTGGGGTGCCCTGCCGGCCCCGCTTTAAGTCTGCAGCTCAGGCTTTGTTCAGGACCCAGGAGCGACCAAAGCTGCTTCCTCTCTCTTCCTGCCTGTGTGCTTCCTTCCTCTCACAAAAAAAGTCTGTCTGTCTGTCTGTCTGTCTGTCTGTCTGTCTGTCTGTCTGTCTCTCTCTCTCTCTCTCTCTCTCTCTCTCTCTCTCTCTCTCTCTCTCTCTCCTCTCTCTATCATCTCCCTATCATCTGTCTCTCTGTGAATCTTTGTTTACTGCTCCATCCCCAGAGCTGCCTCAGTGCCTGGGACAGGGAGAGCATTCTGTGTCTGTGGACAGACTCACACTTGTACCAGGGATACAATGAAAAAAAGAGACTGGTAGAGGCCATGATTACAGGCAACAGTATATTCGAAGCATCTGTATTCAGAGAAATCTATCTTTGCAAAAAAAATCCACAGTGTTCTTTTCAAGATGAAGCCTCTCTTGGCGCGCCCTGGTGGAGTCGAGTCGCCAGTTGGGGCAGCTGCCCTTGGTGGGCGCAGTCCACACACATCCCAAGGACCTAGGTTCACATCTCAGGACTGGGGAGAACAACCAAGATGAGCAACTAAATGAAGTAAATAAATGCTTCTTCCTCCTCTCTTCCTGCCTGTACTTGCCTTCATTCCTGCTGTGCCTCCCCTTTAAAAAAACAAAGATGAAGCCTCTCCCTCCCCACCTTTCAACGGAATGGGCTGCTCAAGTCTGTTTCTTCACAATATTTGACTTAATGAATGGTCAAGTGCTAATTTGCAAGGAAGTTACTTCTAAAACCTGTTTTTCAAAATCTGCTGTTTTTCAGTGTGTACGTGTGTGTGGTTGTTGTTTTTTTAATGATGTTGCAAGGTCTAACTTTTCCCCCAAAGTTGTTTTTAACAGCAAAAACACAAACGGGACAACTCAAAATAAAACAAATAAAAATGCTGCTGCTTCTTCTTCTCCCTCCCTCCCTCCCTTTCTTCTTTCCTCTAAAAAAAATAAGAGAACAAATGAACATGTATTGTTGCGTGATTAAAAAAAAGAAAACTTTGGTAAGTTATGCTGGAAGCAGGGACAAGGATGGATTGGAGGCAGGCTGGAAAAGCGGTGGGGCTTTCAGCAGATGGGCAGGTGCTGGGCTGGAGGGGTTTGCCTGGATGGAGCAGAATCCCTAGGAGGCCCCGCCCCCTTCCCTCCTCCCCTCTCCCCTCCCTGGGCAGAACCAGTAGGGGCTGGAGGAACTGGGTCTAAGGTTGGGAAATACAGAGGGCTTTGGGGTCCCTGTGGCTATAAGGCCTTTGTTTCTCTCCTTCCTTTGTTCTGTGATCCCTCAGGGTCCATCTCAAAGCCCTTGGAGCCTGTCCTGAATGCTCTCCAACCCCAGGGCCCAACCCACCTTAAGTTCCTGGAGGGGAGTTAGGAAAAGGTTTAGATGTCTCCCAAACCTAGCCAGGCCTCACTGCTCACTGCCTCCACCGGATCTCTGACCCGAAGAAATCCACCGAGGAGACCTAGAGGTACAGGCAAGCCTCCTATGATGCTGTAACAAGAGCAGATGTGTTTGTTCCTTCATAACAATAAAGCACACACGCCATACATAAATGCACTGTCTTTGTGCACTGCCAGTCAAGAGTGCACTGGATGTTCTCTGCTCAACTTCCACGTGATGCTTCGAGAATAAGTACTGTAAGTACATGAATTTGAATCTTACATCTTTTCTTTTTTTTAAGGAATTGTGCAGGCAGGAATGAGTAGGCAGACAAGCGGGATGAGAGGAGGAAGAAGCATTTTATTCATTTCATTTAGCTGTTCGTCTTGTCTGTCCCCACCAGACTGGGACGTGTGTGGACCGCGCCCATCCTGACTCCGCCAGGCGTGCCTCCTTGTGTGTCCTTTTTATTGTAGTAATTATCCTACATGTTAAAATAACCTCCTATGTATAGGTTTGCCATTACTTAGATATGTGTCTACACACCCTGCCCTCCACCACATCACCAGCGTTCTGCAACCGTTATCCAGGGGGCTCCACCACCATGTGCCCCCACACCCACCTTCCACCTGATCCCATTCTCTATTGGTCACCTCAGGTCTGTTGCAAGTGTCCAAAGGTTGGTTTTGTTTCATTTGCTCCTTTGTTTTGTGTGTTCACAGTCCACCTGTGAGTGAGGTCATCTGGTCTCTGTCTTTCTTCTTCTGACGTGTTTCACTGAGCATCATCCCCTCTAGATCCATCCATGTGGATCAAATGACAGGGTTTCCTCTCTTCTCAGGACTGTGTGTGTTCCGTGGTGTATACGGGCCACGTCTTCTCCATCCATCACCTGACGTGGGGCAGTCAGCTGTTGTGAATGGGGTCGCAGTAGATATGGGTATGTGCTTCGGAGTAGAATGACTGGGACACCCCTGCAGGCAGGTTTGGTTTACCGGCTGCTCCCCCAGCTGTGTGAGAGGGGGCTGCTCCCGCCCTTGACGCCCCCCTTCGGGTTTCTGGTCCTTCTCGGTTCAGTCTTCCAGCCTCCTGTGGATGCCCTTCGTGCTTACCTGGTGAGCGATGGCGCTGAGGGCCACTCACCTGCCTCCTGGCCCTGTAGGTAGCCCCTTTTACAGGGCTTGGTTCTCCTTTCTAATTCATTTGTAAATAACTCCTTTTTTGCAGCAATCATATTTTTTGACTTACTTTTTTTTCATTAATTATTTTTATTTTTACTCATTGAAATGCACTCACATGTAAAGGCTCCCCATTCCTCAGATACATGTCCACACACCCTGCCCTCCCCGACACCACCAAGTGCTCTTCACCACTGTCCGGCTTTATTTTTAACTAAAATTTTATTTAACTAGTCTTTTTTCTTTTTTCGAGGAAAGATGCAGGCAGGCATGAAGGTGAGCAGAGACAGACTGGCGGGCAGAGAGAAGAGGAGGAAGCACTTTATTCCTTTTATTTAGCTGGTTACTTTGGTTGTATCCCCAGCCCTGAGTCAGGAGCCCAGGGACGGGTGCGGACTGCACTCAGCCAGAGGCACTGAACCCAACTGCTACTCCACCAAGATGCACTTTAATGCATTTATTGAGGTCACTCTGGTTTATAATATGACGCGAGGTCCAAGTGTGCGGATGACGTCTATGCTAGTGTGTTACGGTCACCACCGAAGGTCTGCTTCCCATTCCACCATGCAGTGACCTGCCCCTCTTTCAGCTGACCCCTAGCCCCTTTCCTCCCTGGTAATACTATTCTGTTGTCAGAATCTAAGACAAAGGAGACAAAGCCAACCCTTGGACACTTGCGATAGAACTGGGGTGATCAGTAGGGAATGGGATGGGGGAGCCCCCGTGACATGGGGAAGAACACTGGGTGTAGGGGAGGGCAGGGCGTGTGGACATGTATGTGAGAATGGGGAACCTTCACATGCGAGTTTATTTTAACATATAGAATAAGTTACTACAATAAAATGAATGGAAAACAAAATACTGTCTTCTCTCCTTCCTTCTTTTCTTCCTTCCCTCCCCTGTCCCTCCCTCTTTCCTTCCTTCCTCTTTTCTCCCTTCCCTTTCCTCCCTCCTCACCCTTCCTTCCTCTCTTAAAAAAAAGTGACCCCCACAAGACATATAACACTTTTCAACTCACAGAGGATCTTCCTACTCATGTCTAGTTGGGATAAGAACTACAGCTTCCCAGCACCTGCTCCCACACTCGGCATTAAAACATCAATGCCCAGGTGGGCGTCATCTAGTCCTCACCACACCCCGAGGGGCAGTCACCCCATTGCATGGATGGGGTGCAGAGGCCCAGAGAGATTAAGCCTTTGACATTACCCAGGGCTGTGAGCAGGCAGACAGGAGCCCTTGGAGAGGGAAGGAAGGAGGCCCAGAGGGCTGTGTGTGCCAAGCAAATATTTAGAACTGACTCAGTCCCAAGAGCTTCTTCCTCCTGGCCTGGTGCCCTTGCCACAACCTCAGGCTGCTGGTGGGACTGAGGCCAAAGATACCAAGGGTGCTGGGTGGTGACCCCCAAGAGGTTAGGCAAAGGACAGACGACAGTGTGCTGTCCAGCATGGCTCCCTCGGCATGGCCACTGCCCCTGCTGACAAGAGGCCCCACCTCGAAGCAGGACCATTGGACTCATAGTGCCCTCAAACCAAAGCTCCTTCTGTCCTTCCAATCCCATGCTCTGCCTCTCTTCTGCTAGGGAGGGACCGTCCCGTCCTGCCACCAGTCATCGCACTCCTGAGGCGCCCACGTTTTAGGAGGAAGTGGCCGCTCCTCCGGCAAATCCCAGCCCGGTGACAGACCTGAGTGGCTGGTTTCTTGCACGCTGGTCCAGTGGGCAAGCCCACAGCTCCAGCCAGCACACCCGGGCAGGGTGGGGAGGTGCCCTGAAATCGTGAGGGTGGGGTGTGAGCTGCCGGAGGCTGAGTAGCTCAGAGGCACCTCGGACCCTCTGCAGATCCTAGATCAATGCCTCTTCCAGAGGGGCCCAGTCCCACTCAGCTCTCTCCTGACACACAGGCAAGTGCTGGGTGCTTCTCCCACCACCCACCTCCACAGCACAACCCAGGGTGGGCCGGGGCGCTGGTGCAGCTCTTCGGGCCCCACACTGAGCTGTGCATGCAGGTGCTCAGGAAACGCTTTGATTAGCTGAATACACTGAATGCATCCACTCATCCGTTCATTCATTTATTCCGCAAACTGGTGTGCAGCCACCTTGAGTTAGGCTCTCTCCCAGAGGGCCTTCCCTTGGGGCTGGCAAGACAGGGGATCAGAAAGAGGGGATGAGGAATGGAGCAAGATGGGGACAGGGGAGAGTAGGTACAGGGCCCAGGACAGGGAGTGCCCGCCTGTGCCCTCTGCGCCCAGCTCCAGCCCCGCTCCCCCTCTCTTCTTGGGGGTGGAAGTGAGGGCTGCCAGTCAGTCTTATGCCAGCCTCAGAGATGCTGTTCTGGGAGGGGACTTCTGAGAGCTGCGCCTGCTCCCCAGCGGCAGAAATAAAACTGCAGACCACGTCAGGGAAAACTAACTTCATCACTGAAACCGAGGACAGTGGTCCTGCGGCACTGAAACAGGGCTCCCAAATGTCTTGGTGAGTGTCCCCCAAGTCAGAGGCGGCAGGTGCCAGGGGACTACAGGAGAACCAGGTCTTTCTCTCCCCACCTCCCTGGGACCGCCCCTCCTCACTTGGTTTGCACAGTGCCTGGCTGTCTCCCCCAGGTACCATTTTCTCTTCTCCCTCTCACAGCCATGTGCTTACTCATCTGTCATGTTTGCTTTCCCCTCTCACAATCTGTTATGTTTTCTCTTAATGCCCTTTTCTTTTGGAAAGATTTCAGATTGACAGAGAAGCTGCGATGACAGTATAGAGTCCCCACACACCCCTCCAGCTAACACCTTTCATCTCTCGCAACTAAGAAACCACCAGGGTGCTTTGCTGTTAACTGCAGACTTGGCCAGCACAGGCCTTTCCAGCAGCATCCTTCCTGGGGCGGGATGCAACTCTGTGCGGCTCTGTGGCCATTTCAGACTTTCCGAATTTTTCATGTGTCCCTTATGAATTCTGTCATCAGAAGAAAGGACTGATGATGATAGTAGTGACAGTGGTGGAGGTGATGGTGGTGGTGGTGGTGATGATGGTGGTGATGGTGATGGAGGTGATGGTGGTGATGATGGTGGTGATGGAGGTGATGGTGGTGATGATGGTGGTGGTGATGGTGGTGATGATGGTGGTGATGGTGGTGGTGGTGGTGATGGTGGTGATGGTGGTGATGATGGCGGAGGTGATGGTGGTGGTGGTGGTGGTGGTGATGGTGGTGATGGTGATGGAGGTGATGGTGGTGATGATGGTGGTGATGGTGGTGGTGATGGTGGTGGTGATGGTGGTGATGACGGTGATATATTTCCAGGAATGTCTTCATTTGTATATTGGTGGGAGGCAAATGATTCCCCTTTTCCTTTCTTTGTTCACCACTAGGAGGGAAAGGCAGAGCTGCTCACTTCCGAAGGGATCCAGCCCCCTTGGCCCCTGTGCCCCTCATCAGCGCAGGGGATTCGGGGATGCTGGAGGACGAGTAGCGGCCGGGGCCCCCTGCCGTCGGCCGCCCTCCGCCGTTGCCCCGCCCCGCCCGCCCCGCCCTCCGCCGTTGCCCCGCCCCGCCCGCCCCGCCCTCCGCCGTTGCCCCCGCCCCTCC